>WURS02286554.1:0-18758 GCA_011762765.2 Rhinocypha anisoptera
CGCTCTCGCGTCTCATACAAGGGGCCATGTTTCGCCGCGATAGCCTCGGGAGTCGTTATCGTGCGCTCGCTCCCGTGACAAGCGGTTCTCCCCGGAAGACGCCGAGTCGAATATATTGATGATGAGGAAAACAATGACAAGAAATATAGTAAAACATATACCGTGGTCTTCCAGCGACCTAACTCTGCTAGGGTGCCCAATGAAAGATAATGCGTTGGAAATGTTATTTAACATCAAAAGCCTAAAGAAGATAACGAACGAACCAGATTTCAGGAAGTCCACAACTTTTTCTCATCCTTTTCGTAATGGGTCGACGCTGAATGCGGTGTCACTAATATTTATGTAGATACGTCAAATGTTTTTCATATTTTTTATTCGGTTATTGAAGGCATTTTCTCGCAGTTTTCCCATGCCCCCTCCATCATTCAACGAACAGTCTAACAGACTTCCCTACCATACGAAACTGAATCTAAGACACTTGTGGGTATTTTCATTCATGATTTGTTTATAGCAGGTATTTTTATTATCCATAGACTTTTTCATTTTACTATAATACACTGTGTCTATGAAATCTTCCATAATAGAATGAAGTCTAAGTAAACTTTAAGAGTAAAACATTTAAAATCATCAAATTGAATCTAAAAACAGACAATATGTCTACTTAGCCACTGCAAGGGCAGTGTGGCAAGGGGTGAGCTATTACCAGGCATGCATTCCCACATGCACAAATCATATGTTATTCACATTGAAAGAAGCTAATTACATGCAAAAATTTCAATGAAAAAACATTCACGTGTGGGCACATAGTCAATTAACATAGAACTAAACAAAACAAGAAAAATAGACCACATTCCCCTTCTCTCCATTTTAAGAAGAAAATCCTGTCTCAGGACAAGGGATTCAGTGTATTATCACAATAACGAAATCTACTCAGTCAACATGGTTCACTACACTGTAGCATCGCCAGTCCTGATGATGCTACAGTGAAGTGAAACACACGGACTGAATAAATTTTATTACTGTGTAATTACAACATATTCATTCCCCTATCCTGATATGGAATTCCACAGAGTATCAGCTGCCACCATTTCTTTCAGCTATCTTATGTCAGATATTGTAGAAAACGATGTGCGTCGTCAAATGGTGGGGCAATGGAAGGCCATCTTACATGATGCATAAACCCATTCATGAACCCATTCATGCATGATCTCATTGAAAATAATAGCTCTCGTAAATACAGGATTATGCATCAATGTAGTACATTCAGATTTCCTCAAAGATTAGTAGAATGGTTTTCCAGTCCATGATGTAAAAACTTTTT
Organism: Rhinocypha anisoptera; assembly: GCA_011762765.2. Lineage (NCBI taxonomy): Eukaryota > Metazoa > Arthropoda > Insecta > Odonata > Chlorocyphidae > Rhinocypha > Rhinocypha anisoptera. The sequence goes on from WURS02286554.1 coordinate 1,322, forward strand.
CCTAGTCCACTATTGAAATACACATTGGTTGGTCTGTCTGTAACCTCTTCTCCAAGATCAGCTTAAGTGTAAAGATCACTTCCCTAGCTTCACTACTTTGAAATCCAAACTCGTCATAACCTAAATACCCTTCTACTTTCCTCTCCATTCTTTGATACAGGTATTATTCTTGCCAGAATCTTTGATCCTGTATTCATCGAGCTAATTTTATTTTTTATTTTTATTTATTTTCCAATCGCCCACACACAGCACCAAGAGGCCAATTTAAAGTGGACACCATAACATTTTTTAATAACAACGACGAAACACACACATCCATGCCATAGGTGGAGATTGAAAAATCCACCTAGCCAGGATTCGAACCCGAGACCTCCGGGTTGGCAGACGAGGACGTTACCCTGCTGCCACCGGGGATTTCTCCCCTTTAATTAGTACCTGGTGAAAGAACTTATCCAATGTTTGTTTGCCAGCATATTTTAATAGCTCCTGAAACATTAATTCCTGGTGCCATTATTTGGCTGTAGATACCTCAATACAGCATCAAATTATATCTAAAATATGGGAGCTCCTTTCTCCTCTTTGAGTGTTGTGCACAATATTTTTTTCATCATAAAGTTGCTCTAGATATTCCTTCCATCTATTCACCTTAACATGGTCTTCAATAAGAACTGTCTCTCTGCTGTCGCAAGAAATCATTTTAACTTTTGCTCCACATTCACGACAACAAATAACAATTGTACAATACTTAACTGACACAACTATATCAGACTTAACATAGAGAAAACATATACAAACTATTTGCAGCAACAGTCTAAAGAAGTAGGCAATTATAAAAGTTATATGTACTAGGAAAACATGACAAAAGTTATGCTTTCTCTGGAAAGACCTATATTGAGTTTAATCTAAGCAAATGGGATTGGTCCCAAAAGATAGTGATTAATGAACTGAACTAGGTGCGGAGGACAACCAGATTTGTGAAAAACAGGTTTGGGAATGCAAATATCTGGGCTGGGAATGTTTAGCTAGGCAAAGGCTCTCAGATAGATTAAAATTGATATATCTGTAGTAATAATGTGCATTTGCTTCAAATCAAATGCTTTCTTCCACCCCCCTTATATCAGCAATCAGGAAACTATCACAGATTAAGAGGAATGTATTGTTAACCCTCCTAAAACCAGATGTTTTCCTTCGAGTTACACTTTTCTCCACCAGGGCATGACAAATGTGACTTCTGATTGCAGATTAACCTCCAGAAAATAGACCATGCTATAAATGCCAGATTGGGTGGGAAATTGTAGGTGATATTCTAAGGACAATATTGGGATGGAAATTGGCATGTATCAAACATACCACATCAATATCCATTTGATTGGACAATAAATTGGGTCATGTCACATGGTTTTTAAGGCATATAAGGTAATGGAGGTGCATACTGTGGGTCACTTTTGCCTTCCATACAGTCTCCTATGATGTAATATGTTTCATATCTGTAATGCCCCCAAATTAGCTCTTAGCAGAGGGACAGGACGATGTATTCTGCCAAAGATGAGAGAATGGAGAAACTCTTTGAGCAATCCTCATCAGGGAAGGTAAGGGATTTTTTATGCGGTGGCAGAAATACTGATTGATGAAAGAACCTGAGGCCATGGCTATGCTAGTAGTTATGTACATCAATTTGCATAACAGATAAATAACAACTGAAATGACCAAGTATCTTGAAAACTAGTAATAGGAAAAAAGACAATGCAATATTCAATTTGTATGAAAATGATTAGAAGCACTGAACTTGACAGTGAAGTTCAGTCAATTAGTCAGAACCCAACTACAAACGTCAATCTGACCACATTTATTATGTAAGAGACATGTTACATGTCCAAACTGAAAGACTTAAAGGTTCTTTCTTTCCATAGATGTGAAACTAACTCCTCAAAAAGAGACCTAAAATCTAAGTGTCCTTAGAAGAATTACCTACAAAACTTTGTGATCTCACCTCTTGCCACACACCTTTAGGTGGATGGTAAGATGTAGCAGTATTACTAAAAATTAAGTGTATTTCCTCAAAAGGGAGATTAATTACATTTAATGTGAAACTAAAACATGAAAAAGTTGAGCAAATGAGAGGCAAAAGTAGGGTGCCACTTCTTTGAAAAGTAGATAAGATATACACTTGTTTTACCTTGTATAAGGTGTGAGTCTAATTTTGGGTCTTTCTCTTGAAATTTCATCACATTTACCTATACAGTAGAAGTCCCCTATAACAAGAGCTGATAAATGATGCAAAATCTCTCGTTATAACACACACTTGTCAGAGCCGACGGTCATTTAAATTCACCTCTTTCGGCATTTATAATGGCACCAAGAGTGAGCGAAAATGAGGCCCATCCCACATCGGGGGAAAAAATGCTTCCCGGTTCCGCCCGGTCGTTCTATTTCCCGTTCGTCGTCTTAAGCAAAAGAGAGAGAGAGGGGCAGAAGGAGGGAGAGAGTGAAGAAGGGAGAGAGTGAAGAAGGGAGAGAGAGAGAGAGTGAGAGAGAGGGGGGGTTGGTGGGCGGCCTCAAAGAAAGGAGTTATTTCCTAGAGGAGGAGGCGGCAAAGGGAAAAGACATGAAAGAAAGGAATAGAGAATGGAGAGGAGAAATAGGTGGGAGTGCGGAGAATGAGTGAGGAGAATGACATGAGAAAGGTTTTTGGATCGTCAGCACATACAATTCTTATCCCATTTATGCACAATTATAATTCCATTTCTATCTGTAATCCCGCGTTGGAATGAATATGTAGGTGTAATTGGTTGAAAAGATTTTAACTCACAAAAAAACTTAATTAAATATTTGATTTATCCATTGAATTTAAGAAACATATCTCAAGCTTAGAGTCCATTGATGATATCGCATTTCATCACATGTTTAACCCGTGTGATACACGGAGATCATTAATACGTACCACTAATGAAAATGAAAAATACTATTTATTGCCTTCAAAATTAAAATATTACTGATGGAAGTAGTGCCTCAAACACACATGGTGAAAAGTAATTTCATAACGAAAAAGTTTTCTTTTTACGGTGAAAAATATTATGAATTTGCTTCATGCTGAAGTCACGTAATTTAGAATTTTTGATAAATACAGCCAACGTGACTAAGGTTTAGGTGATATAGCAACATTCAAATTCTTCGAACGAACCTGATTATATTGATTTCAAAAGAGTGCAAAAAAAATGTCTGAAAAGGTCATTGTTTCAGTGAAACACCGAGCCAACTGAGAGGGAATTTTAATTGAGCTTAAAATCAAGACATCTTATCTCCTAGTTAGTTTTGGTAAGTATTGGGCAGACGGAATGATCTCTGGGATCGGTTTTTTCAACAGGAAAAATGAATTACGAAGATTAAATCTGAAGATTAAAAATTATAAAAGGAGGGATAGTGAGAGAAAAACGCCGAATTGATTCCACCATAGGAAGGACTTATGGCCAGTCCAACTTTAAGTAGAGCTAGAACTTTAAGTTCACCCGCAAGTATGAGTAAAAACCAATTAACATGCGTAGATTACGAGTAAGTTGAAATGACGTCTGGACACATCGCTCTTAATACTCTTAAAGTATGGAACTCCCAATACTGTGATTCCCGTCAGTAACCGTTGGGTGTAAATACTCTAGGCACATCATCATCAGTACTGCAATCTGAAGATTGGATGACTGCAGAGTAACATCCTTTACTATCTAGCCAGAGGTTACTCAAGGAACGAGGGGGATAAAATATACCTCCCCCGTTTATCGGACGCTATTTTACCTTCGTTACTTGATTAACTTAATGATAATGAAACGACAAAAAATTCTCACAGTTCTGATTCTATACAAAAAATGATTAAAATTAACAACCGCAAAGTTACTGACTTTCATTCCTGTAATAAATGAACGCTTGGGAAATGTTCCAAAGTTTCCTTATTGTACAAAAACTTTTTTCCCCTCAAACACGAGAAAAAAATCCTTCGTATATTCCAGGGTAGACGAAAAATATTGTGAAAAATCGGGGAGAGGATTATAACGCTATTTGAGCTGTCTTCGACGAAGCAGGAACAATACTAAAATGGTGATAATTGAAGTAATAGTGTTTGGAATGAAGGGAGTGCCGGCACTCCTCCCAGGAAGGGGAAAGGAAAGAGGGATGAAAAAAGAGGAAGGAATCGGAGAGAGAAGAAGAAGAAGGGGGGGGGGGGCAGCGGGGTGGGTACCAAAGGGTCGGAATTCGATTAGAATAGTGGCAGTCGACCGGCCCTGCATTCATTTTTTATGCGCCAGCCGTTACGGGAGGACGGATAGACGAAGACAGAATGGGGGAGAGAGAGAGTGCATGTGTGTGAGAGAGAGAGGGAGAAATAGGAATGGGGGGTAAGGGTGCGATTCGACCGATGATATCGCCCCAGCTGATTGATGGATTGATTGATTGATTGATTGATTGAGAGCGAGCTGTGCGACGGACGAACGCCAGCGAAAGGGATGGGGTTTCGAAAGGGAATGCGCGATAGGAAAAGTCTAGACGGTGCCTAAACCCCACGGGGAGGGGAGTTGAATTCTACGCTTCTCGATACTATGGAGAGTCACAAAGAGAGAGAGAGAGAAAACAAGAAACAAAAACGGCGCACAAAGAGTGTGACAAGTTCATCAGCAATAGGCATGCCGATCACTTCGGGTTAAGATGACGAATGTAAGAAAACTAATCGGCACAAAAAGTGTTTCGACGTGAAGACCACAGGAAAAATTGTCGAGATCGAGAAAGAAATAACTTCGATAAAGACATTATAAATACTACAGGGAAGAGAAAATTGCTTTCAACCATCAATCTATGGCAAATACTAGTTATAAGATTGAAACCTGCAACTAATAGCTCTAACAAAATTTCCGGAAAACGGAAAAAAATAAACAAAATCAGCGACGGGTCATTTCAACCTCCATAGTTTTCGTTACTGTGCATAATTAAGAGTGAACTGTAAAGGAAATTTAACATCTAAAATGCAGTTTTCATTTCCTTTCCTCGTTAAATTTCTATGTACGGACTAAATCTATGGATTACTAAGCCCTAAAATATACATAGCCGGTCATTATTTTAAATAGGTATTTCTGAGATTTAGGAGGAATTTTTTTTGTCGATGCTTACGCTGCTGCGTAGGAAGAACAAAAATATTATTGACATTTCCAATTCAGATGTTATAAAAATTTAGAATTTGTTTTTCTCTCGGCCAAATTTTTATTTTTAATGTCCAAAAAGGTTAAATATTATGGGGTACTAATTTATAATTAGTAAAAAAGATCACATTAATATAATATTAACAACTTTAATAGTATTCTTCAAATGAACTACAATATATCATCACAACTGGTGGAAATTTGTTTTTTTCCTTTGGTCATAAAAAGCGTGTCAATTATTTCTTAATGACATTCGACCATAAATACTGATATTTACGTCAACTATAAAATAATATTTAGATTCTCGCCATAGACCTAAGGATGAGTATTACGAGTGTTTGACTTTTAGAACATAACCAAATGAGTGTGAATGAAGTCTAGTGGGAACGGAAACTATGAATAATGTTGAAACCAATCCAATTAAATAGAGGTTTCATAATGTTTTGCATCCAATTTACCTTAAGAGCCACTTATGGATAATAAAGCGTGAGTCAAATTACGATATTCTAAACAGCTGGCTCTCGAAAATTTCAACGATACGATCTAACTCGTCACTGTCTCATTTAATCAAGTGACTCAATTTTATTTCCTGCCTTGATTGTGAACGTCCCCTGGGTTTAGAAAAGCCTGAAGGACCCTTTTGGCAACATATACAACTAAGGTAATTTAATAACTATTCAAACTATCAGAAAAATTATAAAACTGTCTCGTTTCTTACACAACGTGCCAATCTTATTTCACTCAATATATATACACACTATATATCCAGTGCACTAAAATAATATGATTTGCAAATAAAATAATGAATTACAGTTCTTGAGATAGTTCTTTAAAAATTGAGCTAAACTAATTTCTAATTCAGAAGCCCAGGAAAGGCAAGGCGCACTAAGGATGACAGAGTTGAATCACTGGAAAACCATACCAGTGAATAATACAATCCTTGGGAACTATAGTGCTCGAGATGGACATTGAAGATCAAGAGAAGGGTTAGAGTGAGAAACGAGGAAGTGTACAGAAGAGCGGAACAGGAGAAGTCAATGTGGTGGACTATGATAAAAAAACGAAGAACTGGAGATCATCGGGCACTCTATGAGGCAAAATTAATTCGTGATAAACATAACAGAAAGGAAAGTAGGAGGGACCCAAGGGAGGGAGGTCGAGGGATAAATGTCAATGGGAAAATTAAAAGAGACATGGAAAAGAATAACTATCAAGGAGTAAGAGAGTCAGCATTTCATTGGAAAGGATCGAGGGGAGCAACCAACCAATCTTAAAATAAAAATACTGACGAGTGAGAGAGAAACAGAAATTTCATTTAGCAAAAGAGTGGAATTATCTTCTCAGAACCTCTCGGAAATCACTATGAAAGTCAAAAATAATTATGATGTCATGTAAAATAAAGATTACGTTAAAGAGGAAATATTATTATTTTACGGGATAGAACTAGTGATAAATAATTCTTCCTTGGAAATCGAATGATACCATAATAATTTGGGGATGATACTATGAGGAAACATTGCCTCGAGGGTACAGATGACCTGATTAATACGTCTCTCCTTTCCTTGACGGATCAAACTTTAACTCGAGACGAGGAACCTTGGTTCCACGCTCTGTCCTCTAAATCGCCTCAAGTTCTCACAATGTAGTCATAGCCACATCTGCAAGGCAGCAGCTTCCTTGTAACGAATGCCCAACTCTGAGTGGTAAAGTTAGGTGATACGCTGCCGAGTAAACTTCCGGACTCCGGATGGGTAGGCTGTTTTATTCAATCGGGAGAGATTCAAGAGAAAGTCGAGATTGGTCGAAATTTTCGGCCGCAACATTTATTCCTCACTGTGATGGGAGGCGGGGAAGGCACGCCGCTCCTGGTCGAGCGGCGAGAGAAATTTCCCGTTACAAACACCATGACCGGTTGAATGGAATTATCGCAAGCGTTTTTACCCTAAGGTCACAGGTCCCTCATTAAATACCATGGCAAAGTAATGCGAAAGTGTGCCGGTCAATTCAATGGGCTTCTCTAGGGAAAAGCCATAGACGAAGGGTACCCCCCTAGGAAAAAAAGGTCGATCACCTTTTATTTCTCGCTGAATGTTAAGTCCACCGAAATGTAGGAAAGTGGAGAACGTCGTAAAGGGAAGAAATCGTTTGAATGCTTTTCTTTGGAGAAATATGATGCTGCAGTAGCGACGGGCCAAACAAAACAAGCCATTCTCAAGAATGTTCCAAAGAGCCCACAAGCTTATTTTTCTTCGGTCGAATTCCTTGCTCTCTCTCTCGTTCCCCGTCAGGTTCCCTTTCTATATGTACTCTCTCTCTCTTTCCTCTACCACTTCCTGCAACCGTTCTGTTTATTCTCCTCCCTTCCTTCCAATCCTCCTTTCTACCCTTCTCTATCTCTCCAAAACCCCACCCTTCCGATTCCCTTAACATCCCCTTCCTTAATGGAGAGGCAGACCGGACAGATCGGAAAGCAACAGGAAAAGAGAGCGATAGAGGGAGATGAGGGGGAGAGAGAGAGTGGGAGAGAGAGAGAGAGAGTGGGAGGGAAGGAAGAGAAAAAAACAAGGGGGAGGGGCAAGGTTTGGGAGGGATAGGTGGGTGGGTGTGTTGGCGGGTGAGAGGTTCTCTCTCTGGAAAGAAGAAAAGTGACGAGGGCCAGGACACGACCCTTGGGGAATTCCCCGCAGTCGGTCGATCGCGGAAAAACGGAAACCCATGGAAACGTACTCACATACATTCACGCACAGGGCAAACGACGAGGATGTGCTGGAAGGTTGAGGGAAGGGTGAGTGTGGTGGGGGGAGGATGAGCGGCGGGGGAGGAGGTGGAAAATAGGGAGCTAAGAAATGCCTGGACAAAGGAGGCGGGAGAATGCCCTCGGGAAAAAAGTAAGAGGAAAGAGGCCGTTAAAATGAATTCCAATCGTGTCACTGAAAGATCAATTTGAAAGCCGCAGTTCCACCCATTGAAGCAATAAATGTGCCTAGGAGGACCTTAGAAATGCCGCATTGGGCTGAAAAAAGTATTCTTCGGTAACTATCAAAAATATTAATGAATGGGATCCGAAATGTTTGAATAAGCCGTCAATCTATAAACACACTCAGAGGGGATGATAAAATAACATTGAAGTACGAATTGCCATTTCAAATATAAACGTCAAAGGTTCTTCAGTGTAAATAAGGAAAGAGAAAAAATATTAATGAAGGGTAACTAGAGACGCCTTAAAATAGTATGTAATTTCACGTAACCAGACCAAAATAGGGAGGCAAACATTGCAAAAGTTTTTCACGTGCATACACAGAAAATTAATTATATATCGATTTCTTCGAGCATAACCTTTGCTAATTTTATTTACTCCAAACGTAATTTATTCTTCTATAAAATTTGTGCAAACACACCAGAGTAAAATCTACTAACAAGACCTTTGTACGCGTTGAAACACAGGTCGAGTTAGCAAATTTTGCTGTGGTTTGTCTGCAAAAATCTTCTTAAAAGAATAAATTATGGAATCAGCTAGAAAATCTTGAGCTCGTTTCTTCCAAACGGAGGGGATTGCGAGTGCAATAAAAATGCCTGCGTTAACATAAAGATTCAATAATTGGTGATTGCATAAAATATGTGAACGGAAAGCGTCCTATAGCCAAGTCTGTAGGTATCCTAATACATCTACTTCTGTAGCTTTGCCATGAGGCACCTAAATAAGGACGTCGAGGAAAAAAACGCATTCAGCAATATCTTTTATTATGAATTATCTAAAATCAAAGCTAATTTTCCCTTTGAAGCACATTTTATTCTCATTTCTTATTATCTTATTAATACCAACTTATTACCTTATACCTCATTTATTTTTTGATCAGCAATCTGATACTAACGCTTGACTAATTGTTCACATCTAACAATAGGAAAGGTACTATTACAATTCAGTGCGATACAGATTTCCACATCCGTATGTGCATTTCTACAACAAAGCCAACTAATATTCACAAAGGGATTTATCATAATAGTCAGTATTCCAACCAAAGGATTGTTCGACTGAAAGCCATAATTTTACCCTATTAATCAATTTCATTATCCCAAATGAAATTATATCATTTATATTCTTCATATTTATCCTTTTCTCCTGCCCCCTGCTTTTACTCGTATTCTACTTGTAGTTTTCTCGTATACGATTCTTTATACTATCACATCATATTACTCATTCGTTGTTCTTTGAGTTGCTCACGGATCCATCTGTTCATTCTCATTGACATTTGCTCTTGTACTCTGGGAGGGAGTCTACATGTGTCCTTAAAATTTAAGGGTTCTTTACTATTATACATATATATATATATAATATTATATACAATATATAAATACATATATACACAAAAAAGAAACACTTAAAATAACTCACATTATGAAGAAACATTTCGGCCACATTTTCCATACGTCAGTACATGCATATAGTTAGGATAAGAACGAACCAAGAATTAATAAATAAAAACCAAACACTTCTATAACGAAGGAGGGAGGGAGAATTGGAGTCAAGACCATAGACGTGAAAATGGATTGGCAGAGGAAGACCCACGGGTATTTATCGGCGGCAGAAGCAGGATAAGATCAAGAGGGATGACGACGATCCCACCTAGGAAGGCTCCACGGAAAGAAATCCGTCTCTCATCGCCCTATCGGTCCCTGCGACTTGGCCTCGGTCAACCTCTTTCCCGTCTCCTGCTGACCCCACCTGCCACCTCCTATCAGGGAGGAAGAGAGTGGGTGGGAGAGGTTTGTGAAAGTGAAAAAAAGGATGCGAGAGAGAAGAGAAACACTGGAGGAGGTAAAAGACCATCGACGGGAAGAGAGAAGAAAGTTCCATCTAAAAAAAAGAATGGAAGTGGCGTTCGATAGAGATAGAGAGAGAAAACGTTTCTCACGGAAGAATTGAAGGATTTCAAGGGTTGTGCCGGGGATGTATCAAAAACTTCTTCTACGAAAAAATAATAAAATAATACTAAATCTACGGTTGGAAATTTTTTAATTATTTAGTCACCCGTAGCTGACATTTATGCAGTGAAGCACGGCACCTGGATTAATTCAGGTGAATTACGAAGTCTTAATCATTGAAACTCAGGGCTGGGAAGGAACCTGACCTGACTGCAAATGTCTAAAGTATTCACTAATAAAACAGTATTTATTCAATGTAGTTGATGCAAACAAGGGGTGAGAGTTATAAGAATTCTAGACATCATAAAGAGATGTTAGATGATGAGAGGAGGTTAAATATTCGGTCTTTGGTAATTCAACACAAAAATTTATTATTTATGATGTAAATGAATTATAGTTCCTTGGACTCCTGCGTATATGTGTAGTAGCAGTTAAAAGGGTCCATCAAAACCATATCATTAGCTAATAGGGTACATAATAAATACTAACAACCCATGTTTACCCTGTTTGTGTGTCGTGCTGCTTCAGACAAAACTTAACACACTTCCGAGCCTCCACCGAAAGCACAAAATCAAAGGGATTGCAAATGTATTACATGTGCCTCGTTGGAATTTAAAGTAAATCCCGCCATCACAAAAAGAGCTATATAAACCGTAATGAAATGTAATCAGCGGAGGGAATAATACGCATTGCGAATGGTATTTAATCAATATAAAATATACAGGCCATGACTTCAATATAATTCAAACACAATTCGACCTGACTCCATTGCTTATATGAAGACCCGAGAACTTCGGCCCAAAAACACGCTCGGAAAAAAAACGTCGACCATAATACAATAGCGGTTTTGGAGGAAACACACATGATATTTATTTATACTCCCAAAGAAGTGGCCTCACAGCCCTTACGAGAGAAAGAAGAACCTGAGAATCCAACCGCGAAGATAATAAAGGATGGGAGAAGCCGTAAATTAACTTGAACGAGCCATCTGAATGGATGTTTCTTCGTTGAGCGCGCGAGATGCCCAATGGATCATGGAAAGAGGGGATGATGGCAGAAATATTCAATTAAGGAGAGGGAATGGGGTCGGTGCGGACGGGAGATGAAATACAGAACGGATAAATTTTGGAGTGATTCGGAGCGCGAAAAGAAAGAACCTCTAGCGGCTACTCGAGAGATCTTTGAAGCAAGGAATATCAACGTAATGAAAATAAAATCACACGCGGAAGAGTCCATGTGCGTGTTTACGGCCGTGTGATAGTAGAAAGAGCGGAAACAATACAAGCTGACATATATTTCGCTCACAGGAATATCATGACTTAAGTTAGCTTCACGGTTAGACAGATAATGGAGGAGTTTATGAATATAATATGGATGTACACCAATTGCTTGTGGATTTACGGAAAGCGTATGATAGTGTCAAGAGAAATAAGCTTTCTCAGACTATGGTGGACATGAAATTTCCAACCAAATTAATCAGACTAATACAAATGACTCTAAAGAATAGAATATATAAGGTTAAAATCGAAGGAAACCTCACCAGAGAATTCGAAATTAATCAGGTGATGACAAGTTAATAAGGTTAATCAGACTACGACAGGGTGATGTGCTATCCACCATCATATTCAATGTGGTCCTCGACCGGGTGATGAGAAAAACACAAGTTAACAACCAATGGGGTACACTGTTGATCCGTGTATTACAATACGTCGCTTATGCTGATGATTTTGATATGATACCAAGGAGGATCAACGAACTAGAGGAAGGACTGGAGATATTAGAGATGGAGGCAGAAAAAGTTGGACTTAAAGTGAACTGCTAAAACACAGTATTTGTTCTCTTCAAGGAAAATTACGACTGGAAGCAATAATTCTATAGAATTAAAGGGGAGCAAATATGGAATATGGGATCACTTCAAGTATTTGGGGGTGTTGGTGACAAAAGATAATGAAATGAAAGAAGAAATAAAAGCTAGGATTTCAGCATGCAAAAGAGCTTAACAAGTTTTATTGAACGTGATGAAGTCACACAACCTCAGCAGGACTTGAAAATAAAAGTCTATCGAACAGTGATTAGACCTGTTGTTATGTATGACTCAGAAACGTGGACCATGACTACTTTAAAAGAAGAGCTGCTCAAAAGATGGGAAAGGAAAGTATAAAGAAGGATTTTTGGTGCAACAAAGGAGGGAGGGCCGTGGAGAATACGAAACAACGGAGAACTAGAGGAACGCTACCAGCTTCCTAACATAGTTTCAGAAATAAATAGTAATAGGGGAACGTTGAGGGTAACAGGGGATGATTAGGGCATGTTAAGAGAATTCCTGAAGATTGGATGATCAAGAAAATATGTATATTTTCAGTCATAACTATGTGGAAATCCATTTCTGAGAAATAAGAATATCTAGGACACCCTGGTGGTAGAAGACTGAGAGGAAGGCCTCGTAAGAGATGGCTAGATGGTGTAGAGGTTGATGTGCTATAGATGAAAATAAAAAGATGAAGATCGCATACAAGTGATCCTGATGATTGGCCAACATTGTCAGAAAGGCCAAGGTCCTATAAGGGCTGCAGCGCCGAGAATTAGTAGTAGTAAGTTAGCTTTGGTCATAGTTAAAATTAACTGATGCAGTCATACATAACTGAAGTAAAAACATCTTTGTCTTAAGAAAAGTAATATATGACGGGAATAAGAATAAGGAAAAAAGCAATGATAATAGTAGATGCTAGATCACTAAGGTTCCCTGAATGCATTCTGTATCCTATTAGCCAGCAGCAGCATAAACTGAGAACTCAAAAAATAAAACACTTGTATCCTAAGTTTTCCTTTTGGGGTACAAGTATTTCAAATATAGGTGCCTGCGAAGACCGAAAAAAACTACAGAATTTACTCTGGGTAATTCTAATTATAAGTTAGGTAAAAAAGGAAGAAAACCAGCGTTCATGAAATTCGTTTTTGGGGCTTTACTCACCTTTTAGCTGCTGACCAAATTGGATCATCATACGGATGATCTCACAAAAGGGAATACGCTGTTTAAGCTGTGAAGGACATGGTCATCGGAAGACAATATTCAAGACTGTTTATAACAATCGTTCCAGGAAGTTAAACCTATTAATCAACCTACCTAGACTTAAAAAATCTTGTATAAAATAATAACAAGAATTCACCCCTATCGATAGTGTACACCTTGAGGTGAGGATAGCATCTGAGTGTTGCAACCCTGAGATCTATATCTGCGCCACCATTTGGTACAGGTCAAAGGTTAAATTTGGAACAAAGTCATTATTCACTCAAATATTCGTTTGTAATGGTTCATATGGAAAAATGATGGCGTGAAAGACACCGATCGACCCAGGTAATATGACAACATAGTAAATCAGAAGAAGCAATTAAAATGCGATAAGTATTTTCAATGGAAATTGGAGGAAGAAGATATTCCGCGGATCACTATGGACTAAAGACGGGAGGCCCAATCCGGACGTTCAGCGTGAAACCGGGAAATAATTGGGAGCAATAAAAAAACTCGACTTGGACCATCGAGAGAGCGGACAGGGAATAGGGAGACTTCACGTTCGGAGAAATTGAGAAGGAATTGGATGGCTTTGATTGAACGATCGGAATCGAAGGAAAGTTTTAAAAAAGAAGGGACAACATTCTTAGCGGGACGTTGGAGCGGGAGGTCGATGGAATAATGGCAGGGGTCACCTCTTACGTTCACCTAAAGAAGGAGACCCGTTGGGGGGTGGGAGAGAAGAGGAGCGGGAGTGATGTGGACTCAGAGGAAAGAGTGTATCAGCGAAAATGGACTTCAGCATCTCCGGGACGAGAATGGAGTGGTATGACGGACAGAGGGGAGACTTAGGCACCTGTTAAGCCCAAAATATCTCTTTCATCATTCTTCTCCCCTAGCAAGCAAATACTAGTTCACCCCCACGAAAATTAATTCGAGATATAGAGGAGGTGCATTATCGATGGATCTTCGTCCACTTCAGCTGACGTTTAACTTTTTCAAGGAAGCAATGATCATCATATACTCTAGGGTAGGGTTTTTCCGTAGATGTTTTTTCGTAAATACTGATTAGCATTTTTAATACTATTTAATGATAATCTAATGATGAAAATCACAATGTAATGAGAAATTTTGATCGTAATGTAATTTACATGTTTGTTTTCTGGCTATAAAAACATAATGTGTTTTCCACACCATCGTTTTTCGTAGCTCATCTGGATTTCCTGAGTAGCGGTGACCTTAGCTAAAATGGAAGCTGCCGTTTTGTCATCCGCCTTTGTGTCGCACCCTCTTTAATTACGGATTCATTTTTTCAGAAGTGTTATTGGATTAATCGCATATTAATTAACTGTCTGCTATGATTTTTGCTGAATTGGATCTGATTTTTCACTCAAACGCCACATCATTCCACAGTATCAAATAATGTCAATCAAACTACTTGATCCAAAAATTTACAATTTTCCATCCGATACGAGCCTTGTGCTCATTTGATCTGTTTAAACTCTAAAAGTTAATGTGGCAGTGTGAATTAAATGTCACAAGACTCAAATAGCAACTAGGAAGCACTGAAAATCCAAACAGGGTTGCTCGAACTGTCTCCTTAAAGGATATATTAAATCCGAATCGGTTGCATTAGGACTATGTGGCCTCGAGGGAAACATCCCACGCTATTAATCCACGATGGGAGATTTAAAGTCACTGCTCGTGGCGCCAAAATGTTGGCGGAGGGTCGAGATGTAAAAGAGTTTAGTGATGATGTGCACCGTCTACGTTCCATAACAGAAGAACAACGCACTTTTCCACGGACTTTATTCTAAGAATAATGCATTTCATCATGATATAATTTGTAAAAAAAAGGGGCGCGCGCGCACACACACACACACACACACATGCATACATACATACACACAAACAGCAAGAGGGGAGTTGATTTGGAACAAAATACACCGTGGAATAGTCAGGTTTCGGTGAAAATAGGAACGTATTTTGACCTAATGGAGGGGGAGAAAGTTGGGGAAGAGGAGGTGGGTAAGTCGTTCATGTGAGAGATGGAATAGGGATACGCGGAAGAGGGAAATCCACTGATACACCAACGCCATCTCCTTGTGTGCTCCTTAACAATAGTATCTGATATCCCCTATCAAAGTGTAGCTCGCCGTTCCAACAATATATCGTAGTATGTGGAAAAGTACGTTTTACTCCTTCTGTCACGGATTTCAACAACTTCCACGAATTAAGGCCTGAAAGCTTACAATTTACCGTCTGCGACGTCCAATAGGTGAGGACATAACAACTACAAACCGTGGTGTGCGAGACTGCGACGCCAATGCGGACTTTCGATTCCACTTCAGGACGTGCGGTATACCGAGACGTATCTTCGAGTTGTTAGAAAACAAACAGAAAACGTCACCCACAGCAAGACCTTGAATATTCGTCGAGCGCTAATGGTAAATGGGTCATGTAGCATACTCCAACTCCTCCAACTGCTTCGCTCGTTGAAAGAGAGAGGGGGGTAGGGGCAAAGCAGAGTGTCAGCTGGAGAGATGAAAAGGAATCAGTTGTGTCGGGAGAGAGAGCGAACGAGGGTCGTCTTGCTAATCGTCCTGGTGGACAGGACCTGGAGTGCATTAACGTGTTTCGATTAAATCCCCTCCAGGAGAGAAAGAGAGTTGGCCTGGATCGGCTAAAGAAGCGGCACTACCACACTATGGGGTGCTGGAAGGGGAAGAAGGAAGGGGTAGTATGGTCGAGGTGAAGGGGAGTGGTGGAGAGAGGAGTGGGATAAGAGGGGTGGTGAATTCGGACATACGAACACAAGGAGCCGTGGATATAGAGGCAGCTGCGCACTGATATAGGGTTCCGAGTGTGGCAGTGTTCCCACCCACCTTCCCCCATTTCTCTCCATTATCCGCTGTATCGATTTTTATGAGAGAAACTTATCAGCCCAGGTCTCTTCAGTCACAAGTAAACAATGAGGAGAAAAAGATAAAAAAATACCCATGGGGGTGCAATCGGACATCATTTAAGTAGATGCCGGCTGAATAATATTCCAGTAGGGTTTATTAGCATTTATAGATTCTCTTCGTCTACGTAATACCCTGCAGGCCGCCGCAATGGCGTGTGGCAGGGAGTGGCATGCATTCTTACATGCAAATATTGGAAGTCATTCACATTGAAATCAACTTCTTAAATACAAAACAATATTTATAGAATATCATGCTGGAACAATAGCACATATGAGTGTAAATAAGATGCACGAAAGATAATCCTCGTGTTTGGGATCATATTTATTTTTATCTATTATCACACTAGAAAAAATTAATTTTAAATATACCTGTTCTAAAATCTATATCTGTAGCTTTAAGCGCGTAATCTGATCTACCGTACTTACACGGGCCTTGTGTCTTTAACGAAAGTTTTTAACATAATATGTCTTTTGTAATATGTCTGTTCACTGAAGTTATGTCTCAAATTCATGCAATAAATTTCGCCTGTATTTGAAAACACGTTCAACGAGTGGCTCCCAATCTGTAATCCTACCAGTAACATCATTACACTGCTAAGTTGATCGTAACAGATGGCGTGCCACCCCACGTCGTAAGCGCAGAGTGATGCGTTCAACAGATGAACCACCGTTGAAGTTATAATGGAGAGTTATGTCGTGCTTTAAATTAGTTAGCCACAATTACTCTTGACAGATCGAGTAAGATGGAACACGATTGTTGTTAACACGGTTTCACGGGATGGTGACATATTTGCAGTGTGCATCAACAAAGCCATGGTTTAATCACCATGAGCGTATAATACAGTTAAAGCATCAGCGGTGTTGATAACAAAGAGCCTATAGTGCAGAGGAGGGAAGGAGCGAAAAGTAGTCAGATATTTAAAATGAATGTGGGAGTCGCGGGACTGGTCGACGGAAGTGGAACACTGTCTTTGGCGAATTACAAAATTTTGGGAAAGTACCGTTTATATTGTGGTTATATAATGATGATATGATGATGATAATCATATACTATAATAATGATATGCGTAAATTTAGAATTCATTGCTGTAATAAATTAACCGTTTATTTTTACCATATATAACAATATATACATATTACACAAAAATTAATATAGTGTTTGTAAACAATAGTTGGAACGCAGGATGCGTAGACGACTGTGTTTGTAAACAATAGTTGAAACGCAAGGTGCGTAGACGGCTCACGCGCATTCTCTCTCTCTCGCAGGCTACTGCGTGTGCATGCAATCGGAGCACACGCTACTCGGAGTGCACGCCGTCTCTCGCTGTTTTCCCGTTTTACTCCCCAGGTCACCGCGGT
>WURS02286881.1:0-18752 GCA_011762765.2 Rhinocypha anisoptera
GTTTCCGAGATCATAGAAAGCCGGACAACTGTTTTTAATAGAGAGACTGGTCTCCCGAGACCGAGTCTCTCTAAAATCAATAAATTACGTTTTAGTTTATAAAATAATCGTTGACTAGAACACAATTGTGTATTAAATCGTAATAAATGAACAAATGATTTATGAAATTACGCATGAATCTGGCCAGTGCAATGTCTAACAACTTTCGTGTTTATTAAACAAAAAACATTACAAATTACTTTGTTCTAGATCCAAATGAATAAAACTAAAACCAATAAAAAAGCTATTTTGGTTTAAAAACCAAAAATGAATTCAGATAAATACAAATTAAATAAAATATATATATATAAACCAATGTTTATTTTTTTTCTCAAAAAAACAAGATACATTTTAGTTCTTCTTCTTGCTCACACCAACAGTGCGACCGCGACGGCCAGTAGTCTTAGTGTGCTGACCACGAACACGGAGACCCCAGAAGTGTCGAAGACCACGGTGAGCGCGGATCTTCTTAAGACGCTCCAAATCTTCACGCAGCTTGGTCTCCAAATTGTTGGAGGTTACCTGCGAGTACTTGCCATCACGAATGTCCTTCTGTCGATTGAGGAACCAGTTGGGAATCTTGAATTGGCGTGGGTTAGAGATGATGGTCACCAGACGTTCCACCTCTTCCTCGGACAGCTCGCCGGCACGTTTGTTCAGGTCCACGTCGGCCTTCTTGCACACGATGTTGGAGAATCGGCGTCCGATACCTTTGATCGAGGTGAGAGCAAACATCACCTTGCGGTTACCGTCAATGTTCGTGTTCATCACACGAAGAATGTGTTGGAATCGTTCCGGGATGATGAGCGACATCGTGATTGTGCTGAGGCTATGACACGCGTGTTGAACACCCAGGCAGAAAGGAAGAGAGAGTGGCGAGCGTTGCGGGAAGTGAGCCTCTTGCCACACTTTACTCCTCTCTCTTAACCGCGCCAACTTCACACACTGCAAGTATCTCAACAATTTTACACCTGTTTTTACTTTATTTCTCAACCATTTCATTTTGGTTTTACAATTTATTATAACCAAATGCTTTGTGAATATTTACGCTACAATCTTAATGTAAATATAAATTTATAAACTAAAATTTTATAAGAAATTTAGAAAAAAAATTTAATATATAAACAAAAAACAATACTCGGACTAACGCCATCTGGCGAGGTGGTAAATGAGAACGAAGAAAATTGTTGATGAGTCCTTTAGACCACGCCTCGTGACGTTTGCAGTTGTTTTGGGAATGGGCCGATCCTCTGGCGCGCTTGCCTCCTCGTGACGCGCCACATTTGACTTTCCATGTCTCGAGACTATAGTCTTTTTAGCAATACAAGTTAACATTTCATTTTTTCAAACACGCTATTTATAAATTTAAACTTAGGTTTGTTTAAGATTTTTGGAGTTAAAAAATGAAATTAAATATTTGTAATGTTAATTTTGTAAAAACAAAACTTTAGCACTCGATTTGTTTTTGAATTTTAAATTCAATTCTTTCACTATTATTTTCATAATGACCTAGAAAACAAACCGCGTGTTAAAATTGCATTCAACTTTTATAACGTTTAATATATAATAATTTTGAAGTTTTGAATGCAAGCTTAAAGTTGGTTCTGTTTTGCATTGAAAGTTCGCCAACTTCTAGTCTAGAGAGCATAATTTGATTACACACCGACTAGGAAGTAGAATTTCATTATACATCTCTCTCCCATCTTTGTTTAATTCTGTATAACAATTTAATTTATTAATTTTCAAAAATGTCGGTACTAGATACATGAATTGTAGTGACAATTCAATTTCGAGACAACTCAAGAAACGAAATCAAAAGCGCTTTCTAACTTGCAAGTTCAAAGTGGCCTATTCTTGAGATGTGACCAAAGGCAAAACGTATACGTTTGCCTTATGGAGGTTTACATTGAAGATTTTTCTTGAGCAAATTTATTGCTGAGTTCACAAGTAATTATTAATAATTAATCAATCGAACAAATTGTTTAATTCACAATGGTTCATTTTAGAGAGACTCGGTCTCGGGAGATTTTTCATTCATAACATTATGCTTGAGAAAAAGTTGAAACGCAATTGTAAATTCTACATCAAACTATAAATTATTTTACAATAATTTACAAAAATTAATTTGCAATTTCATAATTTTAATCGAAGCTAATTTAATTCTCTTAAATTCTAAAGATTGTGACAACTTTACTATTATTTAAATTCAGTTATTTTTAGCATATTGACAAAAGATTAATTTGTTTATTATAAAGTTTACTGTAATATTGTGTATTGTAATATTAATTAACTTGTCAATTTTTGCGTTTAAATTTTTAATAGTTTTCATTTAATATTTTGTTTTATGAAACAAACTTGTATTAGTCATTCCAATAAGTTTTCAGGTTTTTTTCTATGTCATATCTTGAACACGAGATGGCGGTGCCTTCCACTCACATTGTTTACCTTTTCTATGCGCATGCGCGAATTTGTGTTTGAGTCAGTAGAACATGTGAAAATCAAATTAGTATATCGAACACTGCAGTGGGACATGCTGCGAACTTTCACTGGCTGCATACTAGAACTCACGCATGAGCATAGAAAAAGTAAACAATGTGAGTGGCAGGCACCGCCATCTCGTGTTCAAGGTATGACATAGAAAAAAACCTGAAAACTTATCGGAATGACTAATACATATTACATAATATTCAATTTTTGCCTAATTGTTGACCATGCTTTATTTTTAGTAGTTCTAGTAGTTTTTTCTCAATTCAATGCACAAATTATAAAAAAATCACCAACTATTCGTATTAAAAACTTTAGACATCGAACAGATACTTGATTGAATAGCAAGAATTAGCTCGAAATGTGCATACCCGAGCATCTTTGACCTCGAGAAGTAATTCGTGTGCGACATATGGCATTTCACTCGGCGCGCATCTGCTAGACCAATCATCTCTTCCGATGGGTTAGCTCAATGTCGACTCGGCACCTTGCATCGAAGATTTTGCTGTTATTCTTTGCAAGTCAATAAATTGTTTTAAGCATCCTGCTCGTCTACACAATTTAGCCCGGTGTGTTTATTTGATTTCATTGCTCGATGAGCAGTGCAATCTTGCTTCTGGTGGCGTTGAGTCACTAGCCGAGGAGAATCCGAGACTTGGGTAATTGTTGGTTCCAGTCTATTTCGAGCTGCCGAGTGTTTACTCTGCAGTCGCCGAGCGGTGTGCTGGTTCCCCGTTTGCACTTTACACCCCATCCGAGATCACAAATCTCGTCTCTTTAGTTTGACTGGCATTTGTCTTGAATTTGTGGTGCCGGCACAACCCTTGGTGACCCCATGGCGCAAACTAGGCACACTACTACTGCCTCTCACCTAGCACTACTTTTGGTTCTAATCACCGGAAGTGAATCTATTCTCAAGCCATACGTAACAGATCATAGTACTTGACCAATACTCTTCCGGGTTGAATGCAGCTACTAATGTATTTGTCTTACAGAGCTGTCAACCGAAGTGCATCGACTCCTCTCTTCTGGGCAGCGCGATTTAAACATATTTTTTCGACGAGACAATGGAGGTATATCTTCAAATGGCAATGAACTCGTGTTTGAGATCCGTTACGGTCTCAATCGACTTCGCGTCATCTACAATGGACTCTTTCCTAGAGTGGTACTCAGAAAAGAAATAGAAAAACAAAAAAATTCGTTGTCGGCTACTAGAGTTAACTTGACCATGCCGGTCAACTTCTACAAAGAATCTAGCGGTAAGCCTATATCAATACAATGCAACTGTCTAACACTCACCAACAGACTGTGCTGAGATTGTTTATTTTGTCATTCCACGAAAGGAGTTGATCTATATTCGACCTAGCGGTGGACAGGTCAAAGTGGTAGGTTACTCAGTGATTCCAATTTGAATCTGTTCTAATTAGTGATCAGATCAGAAACCGGAAGTACCAGGTGGAGTGCCACGAATCCAACTATGTATCTGTGCAGTGGCGTTGCCATGGTCCATCGGTGAGCACAAGTACAGTGCCAAGTGTGAGTAGCACTGCAGTAGTACCTAGTATCCCATCCACCCAGTCCACACTGCCAAGCGACCTTTACCGACTGATTGAACAGATCAACTCGGTTCTATCACGTCACACTGCACTCTTGGAGCAACAAGTAAGTTTAGACAAGGTCGTACTTAATGAGCATTTAATGATAACTACTTCTGCTCCAGCGTCAACAAATCCACCAAATTGAAGAAAATTTAAAGCGATGCAATCTCACTGGTAAATAATGATGTAGGGGTTTCAACTCAACTTTCACATTGCCTCTGGCATTGCAGAGTGCCAACGAGGGTGCACTGTCCACATCAACTGCCACTCCAATTGCTCTTCTAATTGTGTTGGTCTGCTATTAAGCACAAGGAACCATTGTATTCTAATCACAACTCTTCTACTAGACCACATGCACCCGCCTTGTGTGCCAGCCTGTGCCAGCAATCCTTGTTTCGAAGGTGTGCCGTGCCACGATGACTCCAGAGGCGGATTTCAATGTGGTGCATGCCCTTCAGGATACCATGGGGATGGCATCACCTGCCGCCCACGAGTAACCTGTGCAGATAGACCATGTTTTACCAATGTTACATGTGTTGGGATGGACAAGTTACCAGGATATCGTTGTGGTTCTTGTCCGGTAGGCTTTACCGGCGATGGAGTTCGATGCAATGACATTGACGAGTGTCAAATGTATAATCCATGCGATCCACGGGTAAATTGTCACAACACACAACCAGGATTTCGTTGCAATGAATGTCCCGCTGGCTTTCATGGTGCTACTGTTTATGGAATAGGA
This sequence comes from Rhinocypha anisoptera, assembly GCA_011762765.2. NCBI lineage: Eukaryota > Metazoa > Arthropoda > Insecta > Odonata > Chlorocyphidae > Rhinocypha > Rhinocypha anisoptera. The sequence continues at coordinate 4,861 of WURS02286881.1, forward strand.
ATCGAACAAGCACGAACCTTGAGACAGGTTGATAACTTATTATTAATAAGCTCAGTAGTAAATTCTACTTGCTTTAGGAGTGCATTGATGTCAACGAATGCGATGATGGAAGAAATGGAGGCTGTGTAGCCAACTCGCGCTGCATCAACACACCAGGTTCATTTTACTGTGGCGAGTGTCTTCCAGGTTACCGCGGCAATCAATCAGTCGGGTGCCATGAAGAAAGTCGCGGCACTATTTGCCCAGACGGCACTATATGCAACCAAAACGCCTTTTGTCTCAAACGCAAAGGCTTCGTGAATTTTGTTTGTCAGTGCAAAGTGGGTTGGGCTGGGGACGGACGCGAATGTGGACTCGACAGTGATCTCGATGGTTGGTGTGACTTCGAACTCATTTGCAAGGATAAACGATGCCGCAAGGTTTGTCTTTTGTAGGATATTAGTTAAAAACTTATAAGTTGAATGTTAGGACAACTGTCCTATGCTGCCCAACAGTGGACAGGAAGACGCTGACCAAGATGGCATTGGCGATGCTTGCGATGACGACGCCGATAACGATGGCATTCCTAACATCGACGTACTGTGTGACATTGCAATTAACCATAAACTACTAACTTGAGTTTTATATAGGATAATTGTCCATTTGTGTCCAACTCGCGGCAAGAGGGCACCGATCGGGACACCGACCGATTCGGCAATGCATGCGACAACTGTCCTACGGTGCCCAATCCGAGCCAAGTCGACACTGACAATGATGGAATTGGAGATGCGTGCGACAACGACGCAGACAACGATGGCCTGCCGAATGACCGGGACAACTGTCCCTATGTGGCCAACACTGATCAAGCTGACCGCGACCACGATCACATTGGCGACAAGTGTGACAATTGTCCTCTCGTTTACAATCCTGACCAGTTAGATTCCGATAAAGATTTTGTTGGCGACCTTTGCGACACCAATGACGATCGGTTGGTTTTTTAAATTGTTTTTTTATTATTACCACAACTTACATCTCCAACTAGGGACCATGATGGTATTCAGGATAACCTAGACAATTGCCCTGACACACCTAACTCGGACCAATTGGACTCTGATAGCGATGGACAAGGTGAAACAAGAATAAGGTGTTCTTGAAATGTTCAGTAAGTTCATTTTACACTGATTTGGTCTAGGTGATGCGTGTGATTTTGACAAAGACAATGACGGCATAAAAGACAACGTGGACAACTGTCCGTTGGTGTACAATCCCGATCAACGCGACACCAATCATACAGGCGTTGGTGATGCGTGTCGCGGTGACTTCGACGGTGACGGTGTTCCCGACATCTTTGATGTGTGCCCCGACAACCGCAAGGTTTACTCCACCGACTTTCGATCCTACCAAACCATTGCTTTAGATCCAAAAGGCACCGCTCAAATCGATCCCGAATGGGTAATTTTCAACAAAGGTGCCGAGATTGTACAGACCAAAAACAGTGATCCAGGCCTTGCCGTAGGCTTCCATGCTTTCGGTGGTGTTGACTTTGAAGGCACCTTCTTTGTGGACACACAACTCGACGACGACTATGCTGGCTTTGTGTTTAGTTATCAAGACAACGCTCACTTCTATGTAGTGATGTGGAAGAAAAACAACCAGATTTATTGGGAATCCACTCCTTTCAGAGCAGTAGCCGAACCAGGCATTCAACTTAAACTGGTTCACTCAAGCACTGGTCCAGGTGAGATACTGCGCAATTCCCTGTGGAACACAGAGTCCACTGTCAATCAAGTAAAGTTGTTGTGGAAAGACCCACGAAACGTAGGGTGGAAAGAACGCGTTGCTTACCGATGGCTACTTTTGCACCGACCAAAAATTGGATTGATCAGGTAAGCATTTCTCAAATGTTCTCATCTGTTTTTCTACTTTTAATTACCATTATCCTAGACTGAGAATTTTCGAAAAAGAACACTTGGTGGCTGACTCAGGCAACATATATGATCTCTCGCTACGCGGTGGGCGACTTGGTGTGTTCTGCTTTTCACAAGAAGCCATCATCTGGTCTGACCTAGTGTATCGCTGTAACGAAGCAGTGCCACGAGTCATTTATGACCAGTTGCCCGTGCACTACAGACGGGAAGTAGAGATCGACTCAAGTCGAACCTCGGATATGATTCAGGAGAACATAATTGGAAATCATACCTGGATGATGACTTAGAGTTAACATACAAAATATTTGTCCCGCAAATAAAATAATCGCAAAATAAATGTTATCAATTAATGCTTCTATTGAATATCATACATAGCAGATTAGCAAAATATTTTGTACAATAGCATTATAATCCATTTCAAATAGAAGTTGTCACTACTAATTGTGGAGTGCTTGACTCTGTGTCGGACATTTTCTCTGTAGTTAGCTCAAAATCTGAAGCAGTAGTGATTGAATCAACGGATGTTTTTATTGTACTTTTTTCCTCAACTTCACTGGTGACATTTAGTGTAATAACCATGTCTTCTGAGCTGATTAAAGGGGTTGTTGATTGATTAAGACTAGCTGCAACAGATTGAATACTTGATTCTGTTGTTGTAGTTTCGGGCAACAACTCAGCCAAAACAGTGACGTTTAATGTTGAATCGTTCGACCAACTAGCCAGATCCATTGGAGTTATTAACTTAGCAACAGTGCTTTCATTTGAATTGCTTGATGCAGTATTATTGTAATTTGTTTGCAAGCTAGCCTCAGTAGTTGGTACATCTGAAATGTTTTCCAGTGTTGACTCAGCAGGCACACTGCTTGATGAAATAGGTTGAGTTGTATTTAATGATGAATTACCAAGATCTATCTCAATTCTGTCTGTACTATCGATATCACGCAATGAAGTTGTTTCGATAGGTGGAGTCGAGCTAAGTTCCACTACCATAGGTGACTCTGTTGTAATCAAAGTTGGAATCACAGTGGTTACATTTAAACTTTCAAGGTCAGTTATGGTGGTTAGACTGATTATCATATCGCGATTCAGCTCTGTTGTTGGCAAGTCGCTAACCATGGTTGGAGCCGTAGTTGGCAATTCATCTCGCACGCTGGTTTCATTGAAAGCTACAGGCATTGATGTGGTGCTTGACATAGCACTAACTTCTTGCCTCACTTCCGGTGTAGGTGTAGAAGAGGAAACTGATAAAGTAGTCAGAATTGCCTCTTCAGAATTGATAGATTCTGAATTAAGCGGTTTAGACTCAAAACTTGAATTTGAAATAGAAAGAGTGGTTGAGAGTGTAGTAGGCTTAATTGAAGTGGGTCGAGCTGTAGTTGGTACGAATGCCGTGCTGAGTCGAGGAATCATAGTACTGCGCACTGTGATGGGTTCGAAGTCGAATTCTACCAAAAACAAGTCACTACTCACGCTGCATATTATTAACAATAAAGATTCTTACCTGTTGGACAATGGTCATAACGTGGACAACACTCGCCAATAATATACTCAGGTTCACAGTCAAACCTAAATTTACAGTCTGCTAGAGAACATGTGATTGAGCTGCCTTGACAATAGCAAGAGTAACACGGGCTTTCAGCATTAGGGATGCGCTCGCCGTCGCTGTAGTACTTTCCATTATGCTCACAACCTTGCATAAAGAATGATAAACAAAGTATCACGTGTAGTGATTACTTACCACACTGGTATAGTGGACAACACTCGCCCATTCGACGAATTGCCCGACATCCGGTTTTAATTTCGCACTCGCGAAGTATGCAGTTAAAACCAGGTGGACGACAGCGACAAGTTTCGCACGGATCGTCAGTGGGAATCGGATCCCCAGCACGATACACGATGTGGTCCACAGTGCAAGCTATCATAACGTCAAGTTGATGAGTCATCATTCATGCTTCGGCTCAAGCAAAGTTACCTGTCTCATTAGCGATGTACGAGAAAGCTCGCTTTGACCGCAGTGGGATGCATTCTATACAAAGCAATTAATCAATAGTTTGTTTGACGACATGCGACACTAAATGGTGATATTGACTCTAAACGGTTTAGTGATGTAATGCCTACTAGCTTGAGAGTTCGGGTCAAAGGCTGTACAAGTGCAACTATCAATTGAAATCAGACAAATTAGAAGCAGCTGTACTCAAACATTGTTTCTTTGCATCGACCATCTGTCACAAGTATACATTTTAATACATGCTAATGCTAATTACTCGAGCAGTGACATCAAGGGACATGTTCAAGGCAGCCAACTTCAATCTGTCATCAACTCAGACTAGATACACAATATCCGATGGAAGAAGAACTCACCGCTAAATTCAACCACAGCGAGATGAAGAATGAGAAAGCCAGTGGCTAATGGCAAGGTCAACGTCGTCAACATTGTGTTGAGTCGATTGCTAGTTAGGCTGGTGCTATGAGATGCTACCACGACAATCGCCAAATGAGAATGCCAATGAGAACAAAATCGATCGAACTACCTATGACGAATTGTCTCGTAGGTGGGTTGATATCGATAACTAATGGCTGATGCCGTTAGGCTTCTCTTCTCTTTCCTCTTTCGTCACTCAAATTGCTTGTGTGATTGTTCACTCTTGGTGGCCTTGAACACAATCGAATGTTCAATACTAAGCTTGATAATACAACAATTTGACTATACGGAAGACAAGACTCGAATTGAGACAAGGGTACTCAGGGAAGACTGGTCGGTGGAGTGGTGAGTGAAGAAAGCATCCGAGTTTGAGGCGTTGACCATCGAGCACGGATGCCGGTGAGGAAGCGACACTCTCACTTTCGAAGCCGGCAAGCGAGTGAGTGAGTGCGGACAATCAACTGACTGACTGGCCACCTCGGTACGACGGCACTGCGTATCATCGGAGCCAGGTAACTCCGGCAAGCAGTGCTCGCGTGACTGCCCTGAAACCTGCTGTCCAACTGTCGAGCAGTGGCTGGGTGGCTGGAGCGAGACACTACTCGCACCGCGCACACTACTCGAGTGGCTTTCACGGCCGAAGCTAACCAGACGCAGCCAGGTTGACCGACCGAGTCACAGCAGGTGTGCATTGCCGCGCCAGGCCACTTCACAACTCACTCGCCTCTCTAGGCTCCTTCCATTGGGAGATCAAGATAGATCCCATCACTCAACAGCCCTCAGGCCACTTCACAAGTGCTAGAATTGTCATTTCTTTTGTTGACTTGTGTGGATAGAACTATCAAGTGGATTTTTGACTTTAAATATCTCGTCCCAGTGATTTACCGGTAATGCCCACCATTGTTTGCACGGACTTCTGTGAAAATTACTTGCAAACCAACAGTGGTTAACCTGAACACAGTTAACAATAAGCTATACAAAAAACAATACTATAGTAATGAACTCTGAGTAATCAAACCGGAAGATTGACGTAGCTCGTCTATTCCGATGCCAAACCAATCGTTCTTTGTAACAATTGCGCAATTTACAAATAATATATATAAAAAAATATATAATTATAATAAAATAATTTAAAAACGAGTATCATGTAAAAGTGGCCAAAGTGACAGGTTGCGTAAGAGTGCCAAGTGGGCAAATGATAACAAGGTGAAGATAAGAGAATGGATCAAGTTTGAGGCGCGGACAAGCGAAAGTGCGTGCCACCACTAGCTTGCCATAATTGTCTTAGCTCGCGCCACGATGTGAGACATTTCGATGGCATCGGGAAAGTTTTGCAATAACTTTATGTTAGAGGCGAAATCGCCGGACATAAGCTCAGCACGTAGTATTCTAAGTGGCACACCAGTTAATTCAAAATACAAACCACAGCAGCAGCACTTACAAAATCATTGAACAACACAGTTTGAGTAAAAAATCAAAACGATGCTCATCAGAAAAGAGATAATCCCAAAGTCTTAGCACGTCTAAAAGAAAGTTTATGAAAACAAAATTTTCCAATATAAGTGTCATTACCAGGTAGAGAAAATTCTTGTGACAGCAACAATGTGATCCAACGAAAAGCATAATAGTGAGGTTTGATTCCTTGGATTAGGTTAATTTGATGACACAATTCATGATCCTCCTTCGACAAAATATGAACCAATCGGTTCATTAAACTAACAATGCCTATAAGTAGTATATGTATAAGATTATACTTTATAAATCATAAAAAACGAAAACACCTGTTGATTTATCCGAGTCAGCGTGCTTATTGAATATATCTCGAATTTCGCTCATCAAATTAGTGAAGCACCAAAATGTATCAGCTTCACTGTGATCTAAAGAGATAATACAGATAAGAAAAGGACTTCTCAACAACTTGCATTGAGACACCTACCACTCCAGTTCGACTTGGTGTCATTGGTAAAGACATAGTAGATGGGTCCGATGATTTCGTTCATTCCTTGAACGTAGCCTTGGCCAGGATTGAGTTTGGCATAGATAAAGAGAATGCGAGCCACTATTTGCCTGTGTTGAGCAATTAGTGGTGAGACACACCTTGCCACTACTACCTCGTTGCGATAACCTACCAGTGGTATTCGCCATTGGCTATGTCACTGTCGGAAATAGCTTCATCTTCAACATTGCGCTCCGGTACCTTGTTTTTACGCACCTCAGTCATGCCAAAGCAATTTTTCACTACATCTACACTCTGAGCAGTGTTATTCATCCTTCCTGAGTATCAACAAATAACTCATTAGAGAAAACATTAAAGTTGATTGTACAAATTGATCAACAACAAGCAATTTGTACAACTTCATTCGATTCATTCGGTACAAACCAAGTATATCACAGTTAGAAGAGTCAAACTTTTTGGCAACTTTTTGCTGGAAAAATGACATATCTGGGTATAGTCGTCGCACATCTTTGTCACTTTAGATTTTCCAAAGGTTTAATTATAGTTATTATATTAATAAAAAATAATATAAAGTGCAATAGCTTACATTTGTTGCAAAATTTCATTTTCACGAAAATAATTCTTCCAGTGACTATTAGGATCGGTGTTGAGTGGCTGTAAAGAAAAAAATAAGTAATTGATCATTACTTGAAACCATCTCTTTACATGATCATCATTCGATTGAGCCAGTTTCCCATCTTCAATGATCAGATCTCGTACAAATTCTTTGTAAAGATCACGTTTTTTCTGGAGACAAGAATTCCATTCGTTACGATCTTTAGGAAGATAACCAAGCAATAGCTATTTTGAAAGAAGAAAAAGAAAGAAATAAGATGCCTGTTGATTGAAGCAAGAGGGGTCATACCTTCCAAGCAATCGACCGAATGTGCTTGTCATCATCTGGACAGCCGTTTTCGAAGCAAACCTCTCGTAGCTCTCTCTCATTCACCGAGCTACTCTGCTCGTCGTAGATTATGGTGTAGAAAGTTTGTATTCTGTATGATGATGGTTTTAAATTGATGGCGTTAGTAGTAAATCATTCGATTTTTCCACAAAGTTTACCTCTGCCTGTAAGCCATGCTGAAGCAAGACAGGTGTTGCCAAAGTTGAAAGATCAAAAAGAACTATCTTTGTGATGTAAGGTGAGGTCACACTGAGGTGAGAGGGATGAGAGAGAACATGAGGGGATGAAAGTGAACCAGGTGGGTGACAGTGCGAGATGGCGCCCTCGTGCCCGCAAACCGACCCACCTCGAGGTGGCCTAACTCCCCAGCAGCACTGCGCGCGCACCAAGCCTGCACGGTGTTATGTACTAACCAAAACAAAGCGGAGACAGGGCGACACGCTCGAGTAGCCAGACCGGTGCTGTCAAAACAGTGAGCATCGCCCTAGCAGCAGCAGTGTGCCCAGTATCTTGCCGAGTGATTAGTCGCGATTAACGCTCTGGCCTTGACTCTGCACTCGGGTTCACGTCAAACGTTGGGCCAACAACCAACCGATCCCGTATTGACTCTAACTCGTGTTCGTGTGGGCAAACGGTCTAGGCTTTGAGAGAGGGTGCCAGATTAAGTGTGACGTTCGATTCTATGACTCACTAATCGCTCACTCCACTTGGCAGCCTCAAGCAATCCTTGGTTGGTGCGAGAAGCTAGTAACCAACTGCAACTGTCTCAACTGGCAACTACCTACAGTGCATACTGAGTGATCTCTCGCTTAACTACTGCGTTTGCGTTCGGTGGAGCGCCCTAGACCCGAGCTTTGGCTGTCAATCAATGACTAGCCGCGTGTGTCTGTTGATTCCTTGTGTTTCAATAGAATTCTCGCTCGCCACCAGTGTTAAGACGGTCTTCTGACACGGTGTACTGAACACGACCCAATCTTTGGGGCAGTGTCAGCGGCTACAATATATACCATAAATAGACAATCGATGCTCCTCCAGGTGTGTTAGTGAGTGTCTGGCGCTCGAGCGAGCTCCACTCCTGCTCGCTACGACGTGCGTCTCGTCGCAGCCTCGACCAGCTAGCATCGCGAGGGGCAACGCTGTGAGTGGGCAGAGGCTGTACTTTTTGCATTCAATTGATCATTCACATCACTGCTGCAGTGTGCGTGCGTCGAGGATACCAACTGCAGGCTGATAGAAAGAAAGAGAGATTGTGTGTGAGTTTGTGTGAGCACCGCTTCGTCTAGTTATCCATTCATCCATCCGTCCGTCCGGCTACCTACAACGCCATATCGGCGACACCGCCTTATCTCATCTATTTCACTGGTCACGCTTCCGCTCCGAGTGTAGGTAACATCAACCAGGATTCCGCTCTTGTTATCATCAACTTTATATCTGAAAGTGAAATTTTACAAAATTATCAACTTGCAAAATGTCCCTAGAAGATCCATTTTTGATTGTGCAAAAGTATAAATTTAATTATTAATATTTTTGATAAAAGAATAACATAAATGTCTTGATTTTTGTCTACCTCTGATCAGTGAGGTGTATGATGCACTTCTCAAGTTGCGCAATAACTTTACTCGATGGACTGAGCTGCAAGAAAATCCAAATGAGCTCCCCAAAGAGGATTATGCCTCTTTTGTAACCGAGCTCAAGAATGGTCTGAAGAGTATACAATGGGATCTCGACGAACTTGAGGAATCGCTTGGTATGGCAAATTAGCTTTCCTGCTTAATCATCATGTGTTAACACGTTTCGCCTATTGACACGAACAGAGAACAGCGATCGCACTGCAAAGCTTGAAAGTGTGGAGATACAGAAACGCCGAACTTTCATCACACAAACTCGCGAGGAAGTCAAGTCAATGAATGAACAGATCAGCAAGGGCAACTCCAAATTGATCAAGCCTGACTTTTCTATCAACTTTAGCTCGCAACCGCAACAGAATGGAACCAAGTATTATAGACTAATCAATGCTCCCGACGGACCGGACAGTCACAAAAATTTTCACGATGATGAGCACAAGTCACCCTACGTGCCAGATCCGTCAATGTATTAATTATTGAATCATGTTTGAAATCTCAAAATTAATTTTTGGATACATTGCTTAATCTTGCAGAACTTTGGACGAAGCAGACCACACAATTCACGTGGTCAACACGAGGCATAACAAGATGGAAGAAATTCGACAACTATGGTACTCATTCGGAGGTATACAATGATTCTATTGATTTGTGTACTTATACTAATCACTATGTTGTCACGACAGAACGACAAAAAAAGATGGCGGTTGGTGTTGTCACGACGGCTATGATCATTCTCCTGGTGGTGTTTTTCATCTAAGCAGTCCCGAGCAGCCTTAACCGGGCGCGGTGTGGCACTGTGAGCCAAGTGGAATTTTAACCAAGACAAGATGTTGCTCCTTTGGTTCACTCCTATTTATAATCTGCTTCAATCTTATCAATTTTATAGTATTTTATCTTTAGCGTTTCATTCCGAAATAATAATAAAAAATGTTACAACGTTCATTGTCATACATACAAGAAAATAAAGATCATGACCAGATTAATCGGGAAATAATGCCTAGCCGCCATGCAAGGTGGAGATAAAGAGGATGTTGTCGTTTGCCTGAATGCGATAGTCCTTATCGCCGAGCAGCTCCCAGTCGGTGTCGTTGACCAGCACCAGTATGCCAGGACGAACCGAGTCACCCGAGACAAATAACTCGGGTCTCTCCTTTAGGTGGTTATTGCTTAAATGTTGAATCAACTTCTTCAGATTCCACTCAGTGCCACCCTCAAGCGTCAAGGGCAATTTTTTAGTGTTTCCGAACAGTAACTCGGCACCGCCGCTAAACTCTACCACAATATCCATGATGAGCTTGGATCGGTTGATATATTTATTGGTTGAGAAGACCAAGAGTGTGTGTGAGAGAAAGAGAGAGAGAGAGAGAGGATGGTGCAATGCGTTACGTCAATGTGCATCAATTGATCAAGCCTATGTCACTATTTCGACTTGGTGAGCTTAATAGCAGTGTCTCCGCGTCCCTCACCGTGGCCAAGGCAAACATCTGACACTTGGACTGACATGGATTTACTTATGGGTTTGGTTGATATCCTCTAGTCTATAATCCATGTCGACTAATCCACTTGGTTACGGGTGACATATACAGGCAAGATGTTCACCGAGGTAGATGTCTTCATTGGCAACAACACTTTAATTGATCCGAAGATATACGAACACTGGCTTGATGGCTTCACTGGTAAGTATTTACTGTGTTTGTTTTTTCTGTTTCTTTCCTACCTCGCTTCCTATAGCTCAAGAAGCGGCAAAAGAGGTGCGAGAGAAAGAATATGCTACACTGGGCAACGTGCATGAAGACTTGATCATAAGCTATGTTCTCGATCAATATCGTACATTTCAGATGATTGAAAAATTATTACATATCCCCACTCAATTATCCGAACAATGGACGTTTCAAATGACACCAGCCACCCAACGAATTTTGATTGAAAAATACTATGATTTCAAGGATTCCGTTATAAGGGAAATTTTGGGTATTCTTAATCGCTTTAAGGCTAAAGTAATGTTTTATTAAATTATAATTTATAATAAAGGTAAAAAGTTATCTGCTCGCAATCGAAAAGAGCTGGATGAGGTAAGCGAGAAGACGGAGATGGGCATCAAGAGTTGTCGGAGACAGTTTGACAACATCAAGCGAGTTTACAAGATGGTGGAAGATATGACCGGGAACCTGTGCCAAAACATTCAACAACATTTTCTCTTGCCCCACGAGTTAGCTCGAAAGTATGCGGCCATTGTATACATTGCCAATAACCGATTCGAGACTTCGAAGCGCAAACTACAGTACTTGCACTTTTCCGACTTTCTTCACTGCTCACTGGAGATCATGACCAACTGGTCGTGCACTAATCCCGACTGCAAGTATGAGGAAACCTCGATGGAGATCGATCGCGAGTTTCTGCATGACCTCCGGGAGCTACGTCTTCTCCTCGAGAAGGATCTGATGGAGGAGCATCGGCTCTCGGTGCTGCGCATGATGAAGCCCAAGGTTTCCGACAAGAAACTTAATGATATCGATTTTGTTTTTAAGGTTTGTTTCAAGTGCTCCACTTTACTTTAGTCCTCCCACTTACACGCTTTTTTCTCGTTTCAAGACTATATCAAGAAACATTATCAACATTGCTTATGGTTTGAATCATAGCAAAGAGATACGGGATTTGTTTTTGGATATTGTTGAAAAGATTATTGAACCATTGAAGTCACTTAAGCTAAGTCACTCGGAGGCAACTTTTTTTCTTCGTTTCTACAAGGAAAGCCCACAATTTATGGAACCGTTCAAAATGTAATGACAATAATGATTTAACAATTTTTTTATTATAATTTCTTTTATTTTTATTTTAAAACAGAAATCGCAATCTGCTCAAAGTTTGGGACCGATTTATTAATACATTCAACAGTTGCATTTTAAAAATGTACCGTTAATTGTTTTTTACTATTTTATTGATTATTATTAAACGTATTATTAATATTGTTGTTATCACTGGTGATGTTGTCCACTTTGGTAGAGCGTTGTTGTTCAAGGAGCATCACTTGTTTCTCGATAGCTTCCAGTCGGTCATTCATCTGTTTGATTCGGGCTTGCCAAATAATGCCTGAATGAGAGGTGTCAGAGGTGGATGATTTGAATCGAAAGAGCTGAACATGCTGACAGAAAATTACCCATCTTGTTGAGTTGTCTCGCTAGTCGACCAAATGTGTTGGTGATGCCAATTACAAACTCACGATTTTGCCAATCATTAGTGATGATGTGATTCTGAGGTTCCACATCGCTGTCCATTGATTCATTCGTTTATTTGATCTGCCACCGGTTTGTGACCATTAAACAATGCAATAGACCAAAAGCATTACTAGCTTTTAGTTAGAACTAAACTAAGAACGGATATTTGATTTCCGGTACAGCCCACTCAAAATTTAGCCAATGACGAGTAAAACATTTTACTTCTTTAAACTTATGAATTTTCAAATTGTTACCAGTAGCCAACAATACTTACTAAATACTAATTTATAACTTTTATAAGTTAAATTATAAGTTACATTAAAACTTAAATTTAGAATAAAATAGAATTGATAATTTTAATTTCAAATACAAAAAAAAATTTTAAATTCAAGTTGCAATTCAAATAAACTATTTGGACAATCTCGAAAAAAAAGATAAGTTAAAACAATAATAATTTTTAATTGATAAAAATAAAAATTACAACCCATACAAATCTTATTCGATATGACCAATTTCTTTAAATGTATCTTTCTGCTTCACTAAACTCTCTTGAATCAAATTGTTCACCTTCTCAATATCAACAATTTCTTCTTCCAAATAGCTTGCTTCATCCAACAATTGCAGTATGTTAGCATTTTGTTCTAATATTTTTTCGTTTTCCTAAACAAATTTAATAAACATTTGATCGAATAAACAGTTAATTATTAAATCAAATTTCACATACCTTTGAAAGGGATAAAATTTTTTCTTTCACCTCAGCAAACTCTTGGTCATTCAAAATATTTTTTTCATCAGATTGGATCGCTTTAATCAGATTGCTAAATAGTTTCTGCAGCAAATGAAAAGAATATACGAATCATCAAGTACAAGTATAAAAGTATTGATGTAGTAATCAAGTGTTTAAGCATTAACATGTAATATTTAATTGAACTTACTTTTGAGCAAAGTTTTGAATTCTTCTCCAGAGCTTTTTTAGAGATTTTATCAAATTTTGAAACACAATGACATAAGTTGCGCATCTCAGACGATGTTTCATCTCCAACGTTAAGCACCTCTTGCTTTTTGCTTAACAGATGCTTAACAAGTATTTTCCGTTCTTCTTCCATTTTTATTAGTATGCTAAATAGTCAACAAGTCAAGATAACAATCAATATGCCAAATCTATATTTGCAAATGTTTGATTAATCAAGGCTTAGGAGACAGTGAGTATGAGAAGGGGTAATAAATGTGGAGTGTTGTTGAAACTTGGAAAGGCGCGCAAACACTGAAGGAGCCCAACGGTCACTCTCTCTCTCTCTCTTTCTTGTTAGCAAAATCTGGCTTAACCACCAGGTGTCGCGTGTATCGCGTTGAGGTGCCTTACATATTGTTGACATCAACAGAGTAACTCTTGCGTCATTTCATAGGCATCGCGCTTTGAGGCTAGTAAGTTCGTGACAGTTTCTGTATCGAAGTTATGTCTCTCTTGCTGCGCAACCCAAACTTGCTGGGCTGTCTACGCCCATCAACCCTGGCCAAGGTGCCGAGTTCGGGCAAGGTTAACTTGCTCAAGGTGACTCGACAGTTCGGCAACAACACGAGTGGTCGCCCCGGTGGCCGTGCTTCTAGGGTATTCTCGAGACAGACCGTCACCGCAGAGAAGAGTCGCTCTATCAAAGAAATCCTGTTGCAACCCACTTCTGGGGCTCCTTTCTCCTTTGGAGCTAGTGCCGTGGCGGGAGGTTCTCTTGTAGGTCTTGGCGCTTTGTGCTACTATGGCCTCGGTCTCAGCTCTACTCCTGGTTCTATCGAAACGTCACAGTAAGTTAGCCCGACATCATTAT
>WURS02287425.1:0-18746 GCA_011762765.2 Rhinocypha anisoptera
TTGTTAGTCTCTCTCCTCAATTTATTATTTGCCTCTCGGTATTTACGTCTCCCGTCCTCCGTATTAGTGTTTTTCCAATTTCTACGCTCTACCATCTTCCTAACCATCTCCTCCGTAACCCATGGCTTTTTAATTCTCTTCTAGTTGACTCTTCCTATTACTTTTCCTGCAGCTTTTGTTATTCGTTTTATACGCTACCGTAATTCATCTAGGTCCAATAATATAAATTTAATGAATCGCGATAAATATACAAGCAGGGGCATTATTTAGCTGCGTGTTTTCAGTGTTGTGACCTTTTTTATCTCTGTAATCGGACCGTCCTACAGCATATAAAGTGAACTTTGTTGCATATGTAAAGGATTAAAATTACATATATTCATTGCGTATCGAGTGAGATATTATTTACTGTTGAAAACAAGAAAAAGTTGGTCTCTACGTATTAAAATAACTGAAATATATTCGTTGAACATTTAGTGTTCGCATTCACCCATGCCGCTTATAATGTTCCCGTCACTGAAATTCAAGTGAATTCCTTCCATTGGAAAGGGGGTGGGGGCGTTGCCCCATTGCCGCTGTAAATCCCATTACGATAGTATCTGCCAACATGGGGGAATGGTAGAAAAATATAATGGGATTCTTCGGTACACTCGTTGAATGCTCCGACGAGTCAGGGTGGTCTGGTTGCAAGGCTCGAAGGTGCAACGTACGATACCATAGCGAAAAGTCCTGCTGAAGGTGAGAAACCTATCAGTTACGTAAGAGTGAAAATCAAGAGAAAAACCAGCATAGTCTCCCCCAAATTGAGACAGTCAGGGGTGTGGGGTGTCGGCAGAGTCAACCTCCCCCCTCACCAGACCACCGCCAGATCGCCGCGACGGGCTCATCTTACGGTCTTGGTGGAACCAAGCCCTCCCACCACCCTTACCCTATCAGTACTAAGCCATGCCTACGTGGAAGCCGCCAATTGTCCGTGGTTAGTATCTCTTAAGGACTTAAATATTTCGTTCACTCATTCACCTGGAGTTTGAATAATCCCTCGCGGTTGACAGAGGAGTATTTTTTCCATTGAACCACCATGTCAAATGTTATAAACAATTCGCATAAGCGTGGACTTATACATATTTTTATTTTATTTCCTTTCGTAAGCTTGACCTAAATACATCAATTGATACACAATTTCAAACATCTTGTTTGGTCTAGTGGTTAGAGTGCTCGCTTTACAATACTTGGATCACAAGTTCGAGTCCATTACCAGACTAAACTTTTTCAAGTGGCTAACATTATGTTACTATTATATTGATGTTTAATCCTGATTTGTACATTTTTTTTACTTTGGAAATATTTTTTGGACTTTAGGAATATTTTATTTCCTATGAACATATACACACCGGAGGACTTAATTCATTCCAACACTCGTCAATTTTTTTCTACGATTTTGGGAGAGGAGGTTACGTCGACTTACAACACATTCAGGAAAAAAAAACTTTATTTTTATCAACCAAAAAAGTTACTAAAACACTTGAGTTACATATAGATTCAGTTCATTAAACATAGGAGAGATATTTTTCACAATATAAAAGTCATCGCCGCTGTAACTAGAATTTCGACAGCTGGGAGGAATTGAAATTGCATACCAACTGTTTTGCACTAGCAGAGGAAGAAATAAAAAAAGAAAATATGAGAATTAATCAGAAATAAACAATAATTAAAAAAGTTTTAAAAAGGGCTTCCGAGCTATCATTCAAAGTTATTATACCCAGTGCGGATAAGTTAAAATAAATTTAGAACAGATTAAGTAACTTCACCCGTCAAATAATGAGAAATATGTCATATATAACAAAACGAGTAAATGAAAGATGAAAAGAAAAGGAGCAGCTATTAAAAATGAAATTAAAAAGAAGGAATCTCTTCGAAAAACCACGCCGAAAGTTACTCCTGCCAGTTAGTCAGTCGACGGATACGGCGAACGAATGGATCGGATTGAATTTCGTCGATCGCCGTAGGGTGATGATGGCACCTGAAACAAAAAAATAGATAGCTAGTTTGACTCCATTCAATGAATTTAATAATACAGGAACCAAAGAGGTAATTTGGATTACGCACAGGTGCCTACTAGAAAATCAAACATAAAGTAGTGCTGGCCCAGGATACCTTTGACTTGGATTTTGTGACTAGGAGAGTGTACTCTGAATATGAAATATGGGGATTGAGAGTTAACTTAAAAAAGGTCAAAGTCAAGTATTAATTACCAACAGAGAAGATAAATCCGAAATACTTATTGACAATAGAACGGTGTGTAATCAAGTGGAGGAATTTGAATATTTAGGGGGAATAATTAATAAAAAAAAGCCCAGGAGAAAGAGAAACGAAAAATTAGATGCAAGAAAGTAAAAAAATCATCGGATGCTTAAATTCCTTATGGTGGGATAAAGATATATCAGCAAAAAAATAAGAGACGAATTGTTCAAACACTTTTAGAATCCGTATTGCGGCTGCAAAACCTGGCTGATTATAAAAGATCTAGAAAGGTGGAGAGACGTGGAAATGGATTATCTAAGAAGTGTCAAGGTGTCGCGCCTTTAGAGTTAATAACGAGGAGATCTACAATCTTATGGGAATAACAGGGACTATCGTGGACAAAATTGAGAAGAAAAAACTGATATTGTGGCGGCCAACTATTAAAAATTCCAGAAAATTGATGAGGAAAACGGGTTGGCACAAATGGTTGCTATGATAAGCATAAAATTGTGACACGATAATATGAGAAATTAAGCTGGAGGTAAGGAGCTCGTTGATCATAGGTTGAAATAAACAGGTAAAATTTACTGTTTTGAATTTGAGGCTGATCACTTCAACGAAAAGGTTAAAGAAGTATTATAAACCTTGTCTAAATAATACAACATATCAGACTGCAGACATAAAATCAGATGAAACAGACTGTACAGCGGAGATATTCCAAATGTATTTTTTTCCTCATGTGATTTAGAGAAAAGAATATCTTCTACTGGAAGCATGAAGAGGTAAATGAGGATAGGTATTTTTTTTAGGTAGAAGAGAAAATGAGGTAGGTTCATTCTGCATCTTAAATTTTCCTATAACCCATAATGTCTCTGCTTGAATTTTGGATTTATATTCATGAAAGTTGTTGGTAGCATACTAAATAATATATCCACCAAGAGCAGGCAATACTATGTTGGAACAGGAAGGAATGGAAAGAGAAAACCAGGACCAGCGAGCCCCAATGAAGGCACGGAAATGATATGAAATTAGTAGAAGGCTGGAGAAATACTCTCAGAAAAAGTAAATCATTACAATCTCAGATTTTTCCTTCTTAAGAACCCAAGAAAAAATTAGTTCAAACGAAGAGGAATGCATAGAATAAGTGGAGAGAGATGCAAGTGTCCAAGGAAATATGATAACTGAGGATATGTCTTATTCAAAGGAAATAAGAAGAAGAAAAGCAATGGCACAAAAGAGGGATACCAAAATAAAAGAAGGGCACTCTGTAGGTCCTCGAAGAAAGAACTGAGGAAGAGATTAGGTAAGTGTTAATTATGGAGTGTGGCGCTGTGTATGGATTAGAGAGTTGGGCAATAAAGGAGGATTTAAAGAAGACTGGAGGCCCTGGAGAGAGTGTGATGGGAGGTATGGAGAGGGGGTGAGCTGGAGAAATAGATAAAGTGAGGAATGAGTAGGTGTTGAGGAGAGCAGGCGAGAGGATAGGGCTTTGAGATGTAAAAGATAAGAAGAACTGGATTGGACATTGCCCGAGAAGAGTTTGTTGCTGTTTATTGGTGACTGGGATGAAAGTTGGATGGCAGAAGGAAAGTGGGGAGGAAGTAGAAGGAGTAAAGTGAGCAAATATTGCTAGATAACACCAAAGTAGGAGGTAAGTGTGTGAATAGACGAAGAGATTAGCTGAGGGAAGAGTGGAGTGAAGAACAAAACATCCATTAACAAACGTGCCAATTAAAAGCTAAAAAACATTTTGGTAATTGTGATGCGGGAACCCACTGGTAATTTTCATTGGTGTGGAGAAACTTACTTTCTCCATTTCCATTAACAAGAAGTGCATGCTTTTCCACTTGGCATGCACGTGTACGTCAACAGTCACAAAAAAGGAGTGTAAAAGGCGTGAGCGGGATTGTAAAAAAAGGCTGCTGTAGTGGTTGGAATATATGAAAATTATGTACATACATGTGTAGTAGGGAAAATTAGTTTCATTTTTCGAGGGGTAAATATCCTAAGATGTTTTTGACATGTACCTACTCTTATCAGTTAACAAGGAGTGTTATTATGAGACGTGTGTTCTCACATCCATAACTCAAACTTTGCCATTTAACCTTCGGATGAAAGTGAACCCAAGTAATTTAAGCCCTTTTATGATCATGAAAAATCTCAAAAAATGTTCCCTTAATGCATTGGGAGACAGTCTCGCCTACCACCTTTTTTATTTGTCATGGAGCATCTCAGTGCCAACGACATCCAATTCCCCTAAAATTAATTTGAAAAATGTAGCCCTTCCTTTGACCAGTTTATTATTAGTTTTGTTCTTTGAAGGCCCCCCTAATGGAATTTGGTTTTCACTGAATTCACAAACCAGAGAATGATTCATTGAGTATCTCGTACGTATGCTTCCGACTTAAGCAGAAGACACAAGACTGCCGCTGCTTGGCACGAATCGACAGTCTAAAATGATTGAAATATAACACATTTTTTAAGTAACATCAACCTCCATCGTAAAAGTCATTGCTTTTCTCATTTTGATCTAATATGAAAAGCTCCAGACATACCTGTTATTAGCTCTCGTAGCATTTAAATTACAGAATTGTTTTAAGGAGTTGAATCATTCTATAACTCCCGGTTTCCCGGGATTAGTTACACAATTTTGTATACAATATGTATGGCCGTGACTATCGATGAAAACGATTCGAGTATTACGTTAATACTATCACACTGGCGATCAAAGATTATGGCATTACGGAATAGTATTGAGTTCAACACTCACGTTATTTCAACTCCTTCAGCTTCTTCTCATAGCAGACGGCCGTTCATTGACATAACCGTAAATATATCGAAGAAAGGCTTCTCTCCGAGACCAATTTTGCGCATTTCAACGACGTTTCGACAATGTCCATGACACATGTTTGTCATCAATAGGTCCACGCCCATGTTTGATTGACACAGCCCAACATAGATCACATTCCTATCCAGTAAATACGCTTCCTCTCGACCGCTCTCAACGTAATTTCATTGCGCCCTTCAAGTATTTCCCGTCATCCATTCCGCCGCCATCCGCAAACGTCTACACGCCGAACAATATAAAAATAAATGTGTATTGGGAAAATTTATTGCAAGAAATTTCGTTATATGTACTTATCAAGCATTATATTCATCAAAGAAAGCTAATAGAACAAATTTTATTTAGTTCATTAGAACATTATATCACCATCCAAATATCAGGATAAAATTTCAATAATATGTGAACTTACTCAAGATTTTTGGACTAGAGAGCCTAGAGGAAAGACGCAACAAATTTGAGCTCCAATTCTTGTTTGACATTGTAAATAATGTGGAAGACAGTATATTACTGGAAACTATTAATTTCCATATTCCAGTCTTTCACCAAAGGCCCTTTTCAAAGCCAACAGTCCGGACAAATGAAGGGAAAATGCCATTGTCAATAGAATCTATGAAAAATATAATGACATTTCACAACTTGTAAGGTAATAGAACTGTATTTGTAAATACCATCAAAAATAGTTATGTAATGTATATTACTCTTGATTAATTCTATTATCTTATTGTTCCTAGTTTATCCTGTAATTGGCACTGTTGGATGAACTTTAAACTTGAATAAATAAAAATAAAATATATAAACTCGAACCATAGTTTTGAAATCTAAAAACGCCAATAAATACATACCCAACAGCGTTTAAAGGTAATAAACATTAATAGCAACCTAAATTCATATTTCTCATAAACGTTTTGGCTGATTTTCGATTTGTGGCAATATCTCCTGCGTCTATGTTATGCATTTTATTTGTTCAAGGGATACTCCCCAATTACATCACAATAATATAATTAGCATAAAAATGTAATGTTGAAGAAAGATAATGTGGAAAGTAAGACCTTAAAAATTCAAGACTTTTTTACTTTTATTGCTGAAAGCTAATTTCGTAAATTGCAAAAAAGCGCCTATATGAAGCAATCAATATATTGGTACATTTCTGGTGCTTCAGTAACATTGTTACACCAAAAATCCACTCCATTTTTTCTTTACTATAAATGTGAGGAATATAAAAATCGTTGAATAATATGGTTTTAAACAATTAAGGAAGGGTTAACTGTATAATTATCTGTGATGCCACCACACATGTTAAATAAAGTTTTGTCTTTCAATATCATGCTGTTGGAATTAAGGTTAAACTGTCTTCCATTAAATGTTTCATATATCCCATTTTATAAAATTGTCAATCCCGTGTCTACAATTTTTAATTCTTAAATCAATGAAGAATATAGTTAACAAGACTACTAGGACATTTAAATAATTTAAAAATTACAGGCAAACCCTATTTTTTAAGAATTATGTTGTTCTGTGTGCACCTCCTCTAAAATTGAATAACAGATCCTATACAATTCTCTTTTATACTTTCTCTCAGTCAGAGTCAATATATTTCAGTTTCATTAATATATATATCTTTGTACAAATATTGTAATTATTATATTAAAATTTATTAATTGGCATTATTATTACACAAATCTCGATTTCATTTGGTAAAAATGTTCCTAAATATGGAAACAATACTTTTTTAGTACAAATAGGGTTTTTTTATTTTCTTTGTCAGGCCACAATATTTATCACTGCATTTGGAGAAGGTAGAATGATTACAATTTCTAAAAAGTTATTAATTTACAAGTGTATGTGCTAGGAAAACCAAAATAATTTAATTTTTGTAAGATAAAAACTATAATGAAATGGCTTTCTCCTAGTCCTCAATGTCCAATATTTCATGTCATACAGGTTATTTTAGTGCTCTCTGTAAAGCTGGACTTATTCTTAGTTGAATCTAATTCTCACTCCAATAACCATTTCATTAGAAGTCGTGATCATATTCACCAGAAAAAGCAGGGCTTTGACTCTAAAAAAAACAACCCACAGGGCAAATTGAATGTCACACTGTGAAAGAACTTACCAAGATCCCTAGCAGTTATTGAAACTCTTCATGAATTTAAGCCTTGAATGAAGCTTAAGAAATGAGCCTTGGTTCTTGTGTGTATTCTGCTTAAGTACTCTTGAGGCCCTTATCCAAGGGTGTAGGAGTGATGCAGACACAGGAAATCCACAGGAGTAGACAGTCTATAGTCTGTATTGGCTTCCCAAGACCACCCAGGTACAACATGTGGTCACCACAGGTGAGAGAGAATATCAAAAGGATAGGAGAAGTAGGTCAGTTGAAGGAGGAAAAAACATTTATACCATTCAGAAGAGACACCAAGAAAAGCTATTTTAAGATACATGGTATCACACATCTTTTAGGGTCATTGAAATGAAACACAAAGAAAATTCATGTTCCTATATTTTCAATTGAATAAATGCACATCCTAAGACATTACTTCTCCTCTCCAGTGCCAAAGTACACAATAAGAACAGATACAATGAAGTGGAGTTCACCAATTTCAGCCCTTAAATGAATATTCTTGAAAATGTCACAATCACAGTTTTAATGAAATCCTCTCATTGTACTGCTCACATATAGCAGTTCAAAAGGTTAGTGCCAGAATATCAGGGTTGGAGAATAATAATAGAATATGAAAGGGAAAACCTGATGCCAGCATCAGCCTATTCTAACAAAGCACACAAAAAGGCTTTTACTAGGATATCAGATTAGGAGAGTTTACAGACTGGGTGATGTTAGTAACCACCCCACAATAAAGACAGTACTTAGTATTTAGTTCAATACAGAATATTTTCTTCTATATATACATGGTATAAAGGTGAACACTATGTTCAACTGACACTCATCCATTATTACAGGAAGACTTGGGATGTTACATTCCATCATAGGGTAATTATCTCATTAAAAAAATTTACTGTCTGGGTTCTTTTGAGTGAGTAGTGGAACAAAAGAATGCCATAGCATCATCTAAGCTAAATACATACCTTATATGGCAAGATACTTGTGTCACAAATAAACCAAAATGTTAACATTTTCCAGAAACCCCAAGAACTATAATTATGTACCCAATTGACATTGTATGTATGGACTTGAAAAAATATATGTATATATTGAAATAAAATGAAAATGCATAATATAAATATATTTATATATTTATCTATAAAAGACATATAAAACAGGAATACTTACTATCTTAAAGATCTTTAATTTTATTTTTCATTATAGAAAGGTCTTTATGCTCATGACATTAAGACTAAATAAATCGGAAAGAATTTTTCTAAATTAACTTTCCAATACAAAATAAAGATCATTGAGATTCAAAAAATCTATCACATGAAGCCAACTTGGCATTGTTATAAAAATTTGTTAAGAAACAAATTCTAAATGCCCATATATCTGAACTAAATGAGCATTTAGACTCAAAGTGATTTTCTAATCATAAAGCCCCCATTTCCAAGAATAACAGTAATCACAAATACATGTATTTTTCTAGTAACCTTCTGAGTATTGGTGGACCACTTATGGCATTATTACAATGTACCTAAAATTGTGATCAGAGCATGCAATGTTTTGTAAATAAAAAATTACTCTCCATATTTGTAACTCTTCAAACTAAGAAGTTACTTAGAGATTAACCTCAACAAGCTAATACTAGAATTCACATTTATTGGTTTTTCCTGTGTGCTAATCATGGACAAAAGTGGGATTAATCATTCAAATGTGAACCTTCCTATGCTAATGAATAAATTAACTACAGGGGAAATCAGTAAGGTCACTAGATTTTAAACCTATTAACAAGGAATCAGAACTGATGTAAAGCTGAATTTGGCAATGAATAATGGCTCTGAAAGGTGAAATATAAACCTATACAGAATATCAAGATATAGCACAAACAAAAGGCCAATTCAGAGAATGCCTCTTCACAGTGTCCATCACTCTCAATTCTTCATCTTCAATTACTTTTCATCACTTCCTCTCTCTCTCATTTAATTTTAATATGCAAGTCATTTTAAAACTTACAGTTCTAAGACCATTTCCCAATTTTGGCAACTATCCCAAGGTATAGACATCATGTCTCATGTGAGACAGATTTCCAATTCAAGTTCAAAATAACAAGACATATGATGGAATCTACATGCTTTGCCCTTATTTTAGTTTCATACCTATTATGATAGCAGAATGTTCTGACTGCATATTTAGCTGGTTTCATGATCATATAATAGAACAAAAATTTAGGACAAAAGTCTGGATAACTTGACTACAATTTAACAATCACATCAGTATATCACATCTACACTGAAAGACTAATGGCAGGAACTAATTCAATTGACAAGAAGATAAGAGCAATGTGTGAAGTAGTCTTACAAAATGCCTCACAATCAGCTTCAATGAAGTTATTGGAGCTATAAACTTCTCAAATTACAGCTGATGTGATCTCAAGAAAATAATGGGATTAAATAATACAGTGAGTCAAATATTAGAAAATCACACTCACATGGCAGAGTAAAAATAGAAAATGAGATTTTTGTACCAATAACCCATTTAAAAAAATGGAAATTCAATGAGAAGAGCAGGCACAACAAGTATTGAATATCCACGCTGCATGTAAAGTTATGAGAGGTACTTGGAAATTCACAATGAAGATGATGATGACCTATGAGAATTATTGAATTTATATCAGAAGGTTACCATACATATGTTGTGACTATCAGAAACTAAGATACAAAGAAGGTTTCCAAAACCTTTTCAAAACCTCAGAAAATATTCAAAATGGAACTAAGTGAACAGTGCCTCATTAATTAGATAACCAATTAACATCAGTGTCAGAGAATTCTTCCAATAATCCTAAAGGGAACTGAACATGAATGATATTGTGTTTGCTGCAGAAATAGTACTATTTTGTCCTATGATGCACACAGTGTTTTTGTTGTTACTACAATCCTGAATGAACTACTGCCAGAATTTGACCTGATAGAAACACAAACTATCATAAATTGAGAGAAAAGATTACCAGTGTTTAAAGGCAGAAAATCAAAATCTTATTAAAATGAAAAGGACAGTGATAAGTTGGAAATGAATATGAAAAAGACACACAAGTGACATAATTGTGGAAGGACTGTACATGTAAAAGAAAACTTCTAGTTTCAAAAGAAAAATCTAAGGAAACTTAGAAAACATAAACCATCAATACCAGAAGCACAACTGAGAATAAAAATTTGAAAGAAGAAAGCATTCTTTCCTATAAAATCAGCAGCATCATTGAAGCAAATGTAGACATTTGATAAGCCAAGTTGAGTGCTCAGGAAAGAAAGAAAAGTTGCAATACTATTATAATCAAGCCTTAGGATTACATTAACCGGCCATGTTGTAGTTGAGTCTTATAGTAAATATTAAGTAAAATTGCTAAAACTAAAATGTTTTGCAAACTTCAAAATTAACCACAAATATTTTGTCTGTGATATTATAATTATCTTGCAATTGTATTTATTGTTGGAATCTTATATTAAAAGAACAATTAATCACCAGTTTGTCATCCTTACAGCATCATAGCAGACACAGGTCTTTAAAAGAATATCTAAAGTAAAGGGGACTAATAATTCTTTAAACCAAAATATTTAAACGTATACATATTTAAAAAAAGGTTGGACTTATTCACTAGTTGATTTTCAAAAACCAATTCCATGTAACATTTCTGTACCAATATAATATTCGTGTACGTTTTGATTCTTCTTGTGACTGAAGGAAAAATCATTTGAAGATAGAGCGGTATTCCAGAACAAGTGAAGAAAATGAGACATTTGGATAGATCGGGCAAAAATGAGGTCAAACTGCCAACAAAATGGTGCTTCTGATTTGGTGGTCATTACTTGGCACCAAAAATCTCCAAAAATCATCACAGATTAAAAGGCCTATGCAACATTAACGTGCACTTACAATAATATCCAAAAAGAATGTACAAAAACATTCTAATGGTATTACATGACTTACAAGTCTAAAATTCAAAGATTTTTATCTTTGGAATTTATGGATTTATGGGAGACTTTCAGATAATGATAGGAATACAAGTTCCTAACTACATACACTGCAACATATATTAATAAATTAAAATATTTTTGAACAAACAATTACTTTAAAAATTATTTCTCTTTATGATGAACCCATGACACCTTTTCCAGTGGAGGAGGATTAAGCCACCCCTCAAAAGCCACAAATATTTTCATTGCTTAATTAAAGTATACTCCAAGTACAATATATGTATTCACTGAATAGAAACAATTATTAAATTTTAAAAGAGGAAGGTTCTGCTTACAAACGAAATATTTTTGTGAAGGTCTCTTAGTAAACCATTGTCATTAGTCACATGACTCTCACATTAGATTAGCAAAGAAAGCTAGTCAATTGTCTAGTTTTACCACCAGTGTCATACTTCAGTGGGCAAAGCAACTGCAGACATCTCTTGGTAAAACTGTAAATGCTGGAAGTCATTAGATCTCATCTGGTGCTGGAAGTCATCATATATCTGTGGATCATCATAGGTTGAGGGGTCTGGATGATTTCTGTGGGAAGATGTCTACTTCCTACTTAGTATTCTAGTGATTCCTGGGATTCTAAGAAATGAGACAATGCCATTCGGAAGAACCAATAAATTATGATGTACTCGGACAAAATAGGTTACTGGAGACCAAAAACCAATTGAAAATTTCCAAGTAGTCCATGAGAAATAAACAGAATAGAAAAGTTTTGATCAATGATGAAGACACTTGAGAATATTAGCAGAAATTAATCTGGACCATAAACCAAATATGTATGATAGAAGATAAATGTTAAGAATATATATCCTGGAGACTATGAGCAGTCTACAGGCTATATACACTAATCGACCCAAAGAAGTCTCAAAAGGTCAACATAGAACTACAAATAAATTTGGATGCTTTGAAACAAATATTGTTTCTCCAGTATATGTCACTGGAAATCTCAATAAGAAGAAACCAAAAGCATTCCATCCAATTTCAGGCAAGTGATACAAGACAAAGAGTTGGCATCAGTAGGAACAAGAGCTAAAGTGATACAAAGTTTCTGACTATTCAATGATTGATAAATATAGACCTTTGAATACTATAATCCCATTTGTTGAGACTTGCACCTTGCCTAACAATTATCGAGGTTTCATAATTTTGAGACCTTACTAAATAAGTCTGTGAATAAACAGTAATAGTGGAATGTGCAACATAAGAATTTATATGGGTTCTGGGGTACGATGACAAGATGCAGAGACACAGTTCCTTGAAATGATAACTACTGATGCGAATTTCACCAAATAATCCTGTCATTCATACCACGACAAGTGTCATACATGTCATCATTTACTTGAAATCTTTTATGAGAAGTGTGACATTAATTAAATAAAGGAAGCCATCTATGCCTAACATGGATTTAGATTTGATTATGAGTAGGTTCCTCTTCTATAATGTAATGTTTTGTAGATAATTTACATCTTGCCTTGTAATTTTTAAAGACAACATTATATTAGGCATTATTATCTTCGATTAATTTTTATCAGTTTGTTTATTTTAAGTTAGTGTGAGAGTGTATGGGAGATAAATAAAATGTAATTCATAAGCGAAGGAGTGTAAATGGGGCATTTTCACAAAATGCTGTATGTTGACAATTTAAAAAAATTATATTTTTGCCAAGTGGTCTAATACATATTTTTCTTTTGTTCAATTGCATGATATCCTTCCTGCTTGTTTGAAACTAATATGTGAGTAACGATAGACATGAAATGGAAAAATGTAGAGTAGTCATGAAAAGTATCTAAAATACATTTATGACTTTTTCAACAATTGACGTATATTATTTCACTCCATCCAGTGCTCCATCAATATTCATATAGCACCCATAAAAATACCTGGTGTTGGTAGTAACATAAATATTATGAATATTGAGTACTTTCCGATTAAAATGAAGATTCTTAATTTTACAATTAACAAGATTACTTAAAAAGGAATCCCACCATTCTGTGTACAAAAAAACAAACTACAAAAATGACCAGAGGATATTTTAAAACAGGTCTTTCCAAAGCTTATCATGATTATGAATTTTACTTGATGCCCTAATTTTTCTGTACAAAATATATAACAATAACCAATGACACGTTCTTTGATGTAGATCCCAGAATTACCATATTTGCAGGAATGTAAGACAAATCAGATTCCAAGATGATCCCTGCTTTTCCTATTTATTCCAAATTCCATTTGGAACGTTGCTCTGAATCCTATACATTGACATAGTTGTAATTCATCCCAAGGGGGCGTTAACGCCTTTTGAAATCCAATTTAGGAGAATTGTAATTGGTCTTATGAACATTTTGTGAGTTGAGATAATATTGTTGTAAACTTCAACTACACTGGCCTTTTACTATGAACACTGGTAATCATACATATTCTAATTATACAATACAATCGAAGGATTTTGCTAACACAAGTAAGATGAATTCCCTTTCTTCTGAAGTACAGAAGTGAAAGAAACTTTGTCTTAGATTCATGAAAATATGGTATTTAAATTTATTGGAAGTGCATAGCTATACTTATCACACAGGTCTTCTGTTGAAAACTTTGTAGTGGCTTACTGCTGCTAATATAATGTTTTCTTGTAATATAACAGCAGCATGTTAATTACTTTGAATCATAGTTTAATGACATTATGTCATAATGTGATTACACTTGAGCACAGAAAAATATACATACTGCATTGTGTAGCAGCATTTTGTTTCCATCAAAATTATAAATAAATATAATTATATAACAGAAAAATTAAAATAATTTAGTATTCTACTATTGTCACAACTAGAACAATAGGGAAAAATAAATGTGAATACATCACATTCAAAATATAACTCCAATGGGATTAACAAAAGGAAAAAAACAGAGGAGATTATAACAATTATGCAGATTTTAGTAATACTGAATATGAGATAAGTCACAGCATATCATTGTCCATTATTTTCATAAGCTAATAAGTGGGGTTAAAAATTGTAAATACCTATTCAAAATTCTATACTGTGAGATATTAAACACTGTGAATTCAGAAAGGTTATAAAAAAATTCACGTAAAAATTATATTTTATGCAGTATGAAATTATAGTTTCTTAAATTTTTCCAAACTGTGACATGTAAAAAATATGGCTGGAAACATTTTGTTTTATAACACATGTCATAACACTTGCTAGTGATTAGTAAAGAGCCTGTACTAAAATGCACAACACATGACTAAAAGCACCTGGCCATGTGAACCATTAAAATATAATAGTCAAATAAATACTTTATCTATACAGAGGTAGATAGTAAAAAAATATTAAGAGATTTAAAAAATGTATGTTTCATTGTAATAATGAAATCATACAATAAACTATCTTTAGATAAACTGCATGCTAAAAAAAGGTTAAACTGTAAAACTTCAATTAAAATCTAACTGAAAGCAGAACAATACCACAAAAAATGTTTACCGATTGAAAACGACCAGACTAAATAGAGATAAACGAAAAACCTGTATAATGGCATGAAACAGAAAATTTAAGTTTGGGATGATATAACATTCCATTAAATATCAACAGACATAATAGACTGACAAAACAAAATTTAGTTGGTCATTAACAAAATGCACCTTATATGAATGATAACATCAGATGAATTCATGTTTAAATTGAGAAAATAATTATGCAAAATGAAACAATATAAATTTCATGACATAAAATCACTTAAATGCACCATAAAATTGTCATGGTTTTATTTATGAAAGCATTAGTGGAGACTAGTGATTAATCATTACCGACAACCCAGAAAAGTTGTCAGAGACTAGAATAACAAAATAGCCATTTTTACTCAGAGCAGGAGCTGCCATTCAAATGTCCCAGCAAAAGGTTCAAAATTTTACCTTTCCACTATATTGACTGAAATACTATAAAACTTGAATCACTTGGCAGGAGTTTCTCCACTTCATGACTGCTTTGCCAAGAAGAATCACTCACCACATTTGACCCACTGTAATGGACGTCCATGTCTCACCTAATGAGGAGTTTTATAAACCTGCTTTTTTTGTCAGCTTTCACAAATCTTGTCACAGCATGAGAAAAAGAACCTTTGACTTGGGAGAGCTGAGGATATTAATCAGTAAGCGAAGTCCTACTGATATTAAAATCACAAGCACAAAATGTTTCAGGCCCCTGAGTACTAACTTCGGCCACCTCCACTATCCTCAGCTTTTCCCCCTCCAGGCCCTTTAGGATCTCCCTCGCACTTGTTACTGGTTTCTTGAGAAGTGTCACTGCCTGCTTCTGATCCATCATCTTTCTTAGATGAATCTAAAATAAAATGAGAACTGGCAATCACTTACGTGACAATTACGGCTCAATTAATGTTTACAAATAGTAATATGTAATAATAAAAGTAATATGAGAAACAATTACACCAACACAAGGGACACACCATGTAACAAACCCAAAAATATACTGTATTTACGTGAATATAAGACTAGGATTTTTTCCAAATTTAGTCTCAGAAAATTGTGGCGTTCTCTTATATTTGAGATTTGAGTGTATTATACAGTAAAATCTTAATTTTACATATACTGATTTTATGCAAGCAATGATGAGGTCCTGACTGATCCTTTAAGTATTCTTATGGCATCATTATTTAAATTAACCTAAATTTAATGTAATGGTTTTACATAAATCTGTTTAGTCCCTGGCATAAGTACTAATTCGTTTTTACGAAACAAAATAACAGAACTTAATGAAACTTCAGCAAAATTTGGAAGAATCTTTTTTGTCAGGTTTTAATTAAATTGAATGTAATTTCATACACTAATGCATAATTCAATAGTAACAAATTAGTGCCTGGATTCTTAATAGATTACATTATTAATAGTTTACATGCCAGCCTCGGTGGCGACGGGGTAACGTCCTTGTCTGCCAACCTGGAGGTCGCGGGTTCGAATCCCAAATAGGTGGGTTTTTCTCCACCAAGGGCATTAATGTTTGTGTTTCGCCATTCATGTCATTTACATTCAAGCACCTCCTGATGAGCCTGTGGCTCAGGAGGACTTGAAATGGTATCAATGAATGACAGTGTCTGAACATGAAAAAAATTATTTTACTTCCAGGCATTTCATCAAATTAATCATGGGTCACAGGCATTTACTTGTTTATGACACATACTATGCCACAACTACCACAACACACAATAATACTCACTTGATATAGGAAGCATGGGAACAATAGCTGTGAGGGTATGAACCCTGTCAGCTATTCCTTGTGACAAACTCTCTTTTGGAGCTCCTGCGAACTGTGCCATCACACTGGCTCAAGTTGTTGAGCAGGATTTGAGACACAGTTTAGGTTAGTCAAAAATAAAGGAAATACATCGAAAAACCAACCATTATTAAGGTTCTGGGGAATACATTGCAGTTACATACAAAGAAATAACAATTTTTAAGAATTTATAATTGTAATACATATATGATATCTCATGCTACACACACACTTTAAAAAATGAAAAAAAAATATGAAAACAACAAATTTTCCTCACCAGACAGGCACTATTTCATGCGAAAAATAGTATGTACAATGTTATGATATTTCTCTTCACTAGTGCTACATGTAAGGAATTCAGCATGCATAAAAAATACTTTTTAGCGACAGAAACATTTTGATGAGACAAAAAGTGACCCCTGGCATGGGGTTTTGCCAGATCATTGCAAAGTACTGATAACACTTTGCAGAAATAGACCATGCTGAGTGATAATTAAAATATTTTTATGCGCTTGTATGCTATTATTGAATATAAGCATAAATGATCTCTTTGTAGTAACAATAGTTATAATGGCCAAGAATATTTTATTACGATTCATCACAGTGTTATATTTAGGTAAATACAGTATATTAAAATTTTTTAAACAATTTCTTACTTTATAAGTAGAACATGAATAGTAATTTAAAAAAATACAGAGGTTGAGGTTGTTCCTTTCAGAGATATTTTCGATTTGATGTGAAAAAAATTGTGAAATTTGTGATTTATGGGAATTTTTTTCAACATACAATCAAAAATAACTTTCAAAGAATCCATTTTTCAAGAGATAAAAAGTGTTTTCACAGAGTCAAACACTAACAAATAGGATGATTCCAACCCATAGTTGTCATGGTATGAAATTGATTTTTACTGAATAATCAAAGGGAATTTAAGATTAAAATTCACTAAGTCACTTGGTGGAATTCCATAATGACACAAAATATGCATGTTTTACTTTGTTTTTTTTCCACAGAATATTATCAACATGACTAGTTTTGAACAATTATGGTATTCACCAGATGACAACGATAATCTTTCAAAAGTGGTTGTGTTGATAATATTCTGTGGAAATAAAACAAAGCAAAACCTAAATATTTTGTGGCATTTTAGATTGTCTAGTGTTGCTAACACCTTTATACTTATATACTGAACAAGTACACATGTACTTGAGGAAAAATATTCACATTTAGAAGATCCCTGGAATGGGTTACATTATAGTGAATCATTAGGGGTTCAATCGGGAATCATTCACAATGAAAAATAAGTAATTAGGTCACATAGTTATTAAAGTAAAAAAGTGAAAAACTTACTCAAAAAGCATTACTTTTAACACAAGGTCCATCAACTTAGTGCATCACATTGAATTAGTAGTGCATCAGCAGCCTCATTGGGCTGTTCTATCAGCCACAATTGCACCTTACCTTTAACTCATATTCAGGATTCATGGAAACTCTAATGCCAAGGAAAGACTTAAGAGAGGGGTCATTGACCCAATGAAATATGATTTTTTTTCTTTTGCAAAACATTTCTTTTCTCAGGAATATTTGTTTGGGTATATTGCAGACCAGATAAGAGGCCACATACAAACAACTGATGCATGAGACTATCTCATTAGCTAGGATCATTTCAAGGTAAAGTTAGCTCAATACCAGATATGTTCCAAATATCTGTAATGCAAGGTGTGAAGAAGCATTATCCACAAAGACACAGGAAACATCCATAAAATTAAAGGTGAGAAAAGTCTTAAATGAATAATGATGGAATAATGATTTCATCTTATGCAAAAACTTGAATAAAAATTTTATTTTATAACAAGGCATTGGATTCCAAATAAGTTGTAATCAAGTTCGTGCGTAGGTTTCCGCGGTGATGATTACGATGTCTCTGCATGGTTCTCGGGTCTGCACCTGCGGACAAGGGCAACACAACCGTCTTGATCTCGAGAGAGGATTACGAGGAAAAGATCTCCAAGATGCTCGAGGAACCGACATACAGGAAACTGAAAACCGACCCAACTGCAAAGACGGAACGTAAAACACGGGCCATCATCAAGGAGTCGTCCATTCCGAGAGAGGAACAACGAAGCCTCTTCCCATCTGCCGCGAAACCACCACGACTCTACGGGCTGCCTAAAATCCACAAGGAAGAGACACCGCTCAGGCCTATAGTAAGCCAAATTGACGCGCCAACCTATAGACTCTCCAAATACCTGGCCCAGTCC
>WURS02287534.1:0-18746 GCA_011762765.2 Rhinocypha anisoptera
AACATAGGATTAATGAATTACTTCGAATTGAATAGGAACCAAGAAGACTGAGTAGTTGCTTCCAGTCAATTCCTAACGTATTTATCACTCAAGAAGTAAAAAGCCTCGGTATTTATTAGCGAGTTATGTCACTGATGAAGAATTGATTTTTCCATCTTTGAAAACATTTTCGGACACTTTGTACTTTTCATGAGTTTTAACGAATAAACAAGTGCACCTCTTGGCAAATTATAATGAAATTATATTAATACTTTTCCTATTTATATTCAAAGTTGAATGTCTGCCGGTCAAAGTATTCGATAAGTGTTGTAAACAGATGAGGATGTTGGAACAGCTTTCAAAATGTTCCTTATATGATATATTTTTTCTTCCTTATTCTGCATTTCTTATGTATATATATATATGTATATTTGTATATATGTATATATATGTATATATATATATATATACTTCAGGAAATCTCGGACGAGCAGCAAACACGAACACACGCACACACTTATATACATTCACACGTCGGTCTGAGTTCTCTCAGACCGACGAAGGGACAATAGAGCCCCGAATTCTTATTTCTTCCCAATGTGTGTCTTTTAAGTGTTTCCTCTTTGTGTTAATTATATATATATATATATATAGGTATATAATATTTAAAAAGACAAACATTGGAAAAGTCTTTTGCTAAAAATAAGCATGGGATTCGTTCTGTCTGGAATATGATGGGAATCTGGATATTATATCGACAGGTTGAACCATGTATTATAAAGACATATTCGCAGTTGAATTATAATTACTTTTCAATATAAGAAACTGACCA
Source organism: Rhinocypha anisoptera (assembly GCA_011762765.2). Lineage (NCBI taxonomy): Eukaryota > Metazoa > Arthropoda > Insecta > Odonata > Chlorocyphidae > Rhinocypha > Rhinocypha anisoptera. The sequence goes on from WURS02287534.1 coordinate 812, forward strand.
AGGAGAAAAGTCCTGCTAGTTGATTTTATTAAAAGACGGTAATGTGGTCAGGGTTAATGAACGCGCTGACTGACTTCCTTGATTGTATGGAATCCAGTGTAAAATTAACCACGTTTTACTCCATGCTATCATATTAAAGCTAAAGAACTTCTTTGAAAAGGGCCTTTGGCGTAAATGTTTTGCAACTAAATTCGCGGGATATGATGACATAGGCAATATAAGTGGAGCCAGGGACTAAGAGGAAGAAACGATTTTTCTACTGCTGCAGATGTGGCTTCTTTCTTCAAATTATTCCGCAACAGAAATAAATTTCTTTAGTCCACTTCGAAGAGTTGGAAAGCATTCTGTGCTGAAATTAATTTATTCAAGACATCTTTCGGTAGGCAGCGGCATCCAAACCACTGGAGCGAATTCAGATCCCACGTCTGCACTATTGCCAGAAAAACCTTTCTTTCCTGATGGTGGTTAATAAAGCGTTTCCTTGAAGTGAAAAATTTATTATTTTTTCAGTATCTATGCATCAATTTTGTGTAAATAGATCCAAATTTTGCCTGAACGAGTCCTTGGGTTATTGGTTTCACCTGACGATCGAGAAACCTAATGCTAAGATGAGGAATATAGTTTCTGTCTCTCGACCGTTCAACTTGATGGTAAGTCGATGGGATCCTATTTGATGATACGTCTAAATAAATACATGTTTAAACTGTATGGAAATTTAGTAATATTTTGTAATAATATCTCACAACAACGTGAAAAGGCAACGATACTACTTTCTTATCAGTAGGGACGGAATGAACTATTAAAAAGAAGCTTTCCAAGTTCAGTTCCAGGTGTATGTACAATATGAAGAGGTATTAGCTGAGTAATATCGCTTCCTAGTCATTACTGTTAGAAATTAATTATTGGTGAAGTTTTAACGTAGTGCTTGTAAATTTCAATTCACGACAGAGTAATGTAACTCAAAAAACCAAACCATAAAATGTGAAACGAAAAACACCGAAATCCTAAAATAACGTTTTTCGCCAAATATATCCGTTTCCAACGGCAATATTGAGCCGCCACAAATCAAAACTATGAATCGGTTCTGTGGTAAAAGATTCTTTACTAATTCACTACAAGAATATTTTTAATCACAAAATTTGACGTGCTGAAAACTTTGTTTACGTTATCGTAAATATTCATAAAGACCTTGATCGATGAAAACTTGATTGGAAATCAAGTACATAAAAGTAAAAATTTCACCTCAAAATTTCGCCTAATTAGAGTTGAGATATCCTCACGAAGGAGAGAACTTTGTAAACATAGTAAAGTTCAGTAACTAACACAAGGAAATTCAAAAAAGGATTCGATCAGTCGAGTTAATTCCCATCTATGCACACACTATCCTCCAAATTGGCCTTATCCAAGCGTCAAATCTAAGGCCCATTTCACGACGTTTATATTATCCCTACAGAAGTCTTCCCCATGGTTTTCCATATTCCTACCCTATTTACGATTAGTCGTATTAGAACTCTTAATTAGTCCATTTAGTTACGAACCATGTTAATAAATTATGCTTTAGGTCACCAGTATTATTTGATTTTAAAAAGTCCTCAGATTACAGTAAATTTAACAAAGTTTTCCGGATTTGGACGCGGGACTCCTTAAAGGTTAAGTGACGCCTTTTCACTCGCCGTGCCTTTTTCCGCTTAATTTTTTCCTTGGATGTCTCACTTGGTAGCCATCGTCCCTATGGTAAACAGCTTTGCGGTGAATATCGCGATAAACGAATTCCGGCTCTCGAGTGACCGGGATTCTTTTTATCCTTTTCTTTCATCTCTCATCCTTTCTTTGATCTTTACCCTTCCGCTCTGATACTCCATCCTTTTGCCGATGACGACTCAACTGGTCTAACTTAGCGAACGGCCATCACAACGGCTGACTTATTCAATGTTTAGGAATGAACTCAAAAAGTTGGCCTAGGTGGGACGACCCCAAAAAGATTTTTTTTTCAAATTTAAATTGTTTTAGAAATGCCAAATAGCAAACATTTATTTTTTTCAAATTTAAATTGTTTTAGAAATGCCAAATAGCAAACATTTATTTTGAGCGAAACAATTTTTTTGTTTGTGGGATGAAAATAAAAATTGTGATAAAGCCCTTATTTGTGGAAACCGAATAATCAGTCCAAATGAAACTAATTAAGCGAATGTTTAATTTTTTAGCGAGAGCTGAATTAATGTTTCATCGCGCTGAAACGATATTCCACGGTGCATGTGCTCCGATTAATGATTTTTTTGTAGGAAGGAGAATGGTACGCGTGATTGAAATCAGCCCAAATGAAAAAGCGTTAATGAATTGGCTCAGTAATTGCAATGAGCACTGGCACCACCCGCCAGGAAATTTCCCCTGGAAAATCGAGTCAGCCTCCAGGACTTTGGGAGGCCGACGTATTTGCATGCTCTTCGTGCTTTGGGTTACGTAACCGCGTGATCCGCCCCATTCGTAAGTGAGTAACCACGTTAGTGAGCCTTAATTCGACAAGCTGAACCCTATATTCTCTAGAAATTTCGCTTCGGGGCATTTCCTGGTAACAACTCGGCGACCCATTTTTTCCCCTTACCCTTCCCCGATATACATACATTCATACATATATATATATATATAATTTTTAATAATCTTCCCAGGAGAACAAAGTTTTTTCCTGGGGCTCGACGATGGATTAAATTCCAGAAACTCAGCCGTGGGGAAGATCGGTCCACGACCGACGGCCCTTGCCACCAATTCACCCCAGTGTCTGACTTCCAGTTTCCAGGCGGACACACGGGAATATCGACCACCGCTTACACTACACTGCGAGAATTTTAAGACCCGGTTTGAAATTGCGTCGAGAATTTCCACGCGGATTATAAGGGCAGGAAATAACAGCCCCCCCCCCCCTCTCCCAACCCCCCCACCGTTATACAATACCGGTGATCAACTTGGGAGGGCGAAAAGAACGAAGAAAAAGCGCGATGTGCTTCTTCAATAATGCTAAAAGAGTGTAATGATGATATTGAAACATTCAGAATCAGAGGAGCGCGCACTAACTTGCGTGTCTGATTAAAAAGTTGATTGGAAAATAGCAACTATAATTAAAAAAAACAATTTTAGTGCAGTTATTACAATATACATTGTAAGTAGTATTATGAAGAATGTAAATGTAAAAGAATGTAATTAAGTTTCTCTAATATTTTTGAGAAAATAAGTCAGGAAAATGAGAAAAAATAGTTTTATAACGCCTTTGTTCTAAATCAACAAATCGTCCTATCCAATAATTGGAGAGAAGCATTATCCGTGTCTTGACAGGCGAAGTATTTTGTATTACCCGCGTGTTTATATTAAAATTCTTTGTATTTTCTGAGTAATTATTCTTAAAGAATTTCTCTCTCTCGTTTCCATTTTCTTCGAAGTTGCAATTTTTAAAAGTACGTTATTCAGTTATATTATTCTGTATTTCAGTATCGAAGAGAACATTACGGATATGTTATTAGTTTCTCTCATTGAAACTACGCTTTAGTAATATATTTGATAAATTGTTTGTATGTTTTTAGTGACTGCGAAAGCACGTGTGATTTGTCTGGCCAAGGAGATTCAACCTACGAATTGGAAAATAATAACTTGAATGTAGGGTCGCATTCCCAGACCTTGGAAGTATTCCCCCAAAAATGTTATTAAAAAATAATGTAATATAAACTCGAGAAAAGGCAGTCAATTTTCCCCATATTCTTGTAGGTGAATAACTAGTATGCGCTAAGATAGGGATACTCAATAAATGTAAATTTCAAGAATTTGAAAAACTAAGGAATAAAACGTCACAACTGTTGTATTTACAAATATGGGAAGGTTTTCATCATATCTTTTCAACTCATTTTTTTGCTTATATTATCTCAAAATTTAGTTTATTTAAGATGCATCTTGATTTAATGCTCTATATAATCTCACTTTTCCAAGTTTAGTCCACAATATTATCGAACATAATATTTCCTCAATTTTTTACCGTTCAACCTGTTGTAATAGCGCATGATGACTTAAAAAAAACCTTGCCTGGCCATGCCGTAAAATTTATTTAGGCATAAAATGTAATGAAATATAGTCAAAAAACAAAAAATATTAAAATTTGAAAAAAAATGCGTCGGTTAAATTGACTCCAAATCTGCGGTATTTTCTCTGCAGTTTTGAGTCATGTCATCCGATTCGAACGATTTAGGCTTATAGCTATTACATAAAACCATATCACTAAAAAGGGCGATTGCGTTACAGTAAAGGTTGCCCTTAAGTACCAATTATTGTGTTATTTTTTCCCATGGCTTTAAATATGAATCAAGTCTTTCGTATAGTGCGTCATTGGTTATTTCCAAATTGCCTCGCAGCTGCAAATCTTCCCGGGTCATTTCAATAAACACATGGGATGAAATGGAGTTTCATTCCATTACCGTAAGTTTGGGATGAATTTTGGACACTATCTTTTTGTCGCAGCTTAGTCGTTTTTTTAGGGTTTTATCCAACAAGAGCGTCATATTTAACAGTTTTAAGAGTTTGAAAATAGCAGATAGTTAATAAAATCTCAACAGATTACGTGGAACAATTATTTTACATCTAAAATTCTGTGACAAAAAGGTACTTTACAGGTAGTATCGGAATACTAAGATAATATATGAATGTTTTACTCTTGGAGGCTGTACAGATTAATCATGGCGACAAAAACGTGGAAGAGAGGCTGGATATTCCAGCAACCGAATCCGTAAAATTCACTGAGGAGGTCGTCACCTGGTGGAATCCCATAATAAAACAAGTGGAGGTTGTCGCTTCTGTTTCCGTAGAATAACAGAAAACATCATTGAGCTCATAAGAATAACGATAATCATCATCATCTGGTGATCACCATATGATGACGAATTTTGTCGAACCAGGTAGTAGTTTTTTTGTTATTATGTGGAAATGCATTCAAGCGACAACCTCTATTTATTACCGTAAACAAAAAAGTTAAAATGGGCAAAGGAGGCAATAGTAATAGCTGAAAAAATCATAAGAGAGGTATTTTATGAATACAGAAATCCGTTTGTCACAGACCGTTATACCTATTTTTATTCTAATTTTCCCCTAAAGTATGAAGTTTAAGATCAAATATGGCACTCCAACGGATAGTGGGTATGCTTTATGCTGCCTCAATATCCTGATTTAAAAAAATACAAAGATCAAGGAAAGAGGCAAGCGCTTTCTTTATTCATTTGAGGAGCCTTTTTTATGAGTTCTCTAGCCAGCGCTACCGACGAGGAAGGATCTGGATGAAAATTACATAAGCTCTGTAAAGAGCTAATACTGGAACCAACAAGCTATTCTAAGGACGGAATGGTAACTATTTGACTAAATCAAAATTCATGATTGAATAAAACAAATTTTTACACTATCATTTAAATAATTTACATCCCGAGAAAATGTTTAGCCAAAAATTGAGGTAATTTTCAGAGGACATGAACATTGTTTGAGAAATCTTCAGTAATAATCAATTTACCTACGACAGTCATTACCACTGCCACTGAGGAACCCTTACAGCATTTGCTAAATATTAAGAAAATGACTCTGGAGTAAGGTTTACATCAGTAATTGTCAATATTCCAACAAAGAAGAATAGCCTAACCAGCGTTTCATTAAATTGAAATGAAGTGAAATAAGTAAGGATGATTAAATTTAGCACCGTCAAATATCAGCCGAATACGTAAATACAGTAGCTGGACTGCAGTCAACTTAGATCTGGAAGCAGAAATTTACTTTAGAAATTTACTTTGCTGGAAGCAGAAATTTACTTTGCTTCTTTTATGTGAAACGGTTTTCAAGGTAGATAGTGAAATAAAAGATTAAGATATCACAAGTTAAAATTCAATGGATTTTCACTTTTCTGGCGGTATGGAATCATTTGTACTAAGTTTTGTAAAAAAATTTAGAAGCCTTTGAAGTGGTCTTTTTTGTAAGCTCGGAATGTCAGGGACGGATAGTATAAAAGTAGAAACAACTCTAATGGGCTCAGTTACGATAAAATTAAAAGCTGTGTAGTTCGGACAAATGCATATGAGACTGGAGGGTTTTTAATGTCTAAATTCTGGTGATAAGACCTGGAAACCTGGAAAGACCTGGAAGCATAAATTAGATATGGCCATCGGCATTCTGTACTGCATCCACCGACACGAGAATCGGATTTGATTTTTTTTAAATGAATCGTTCTATGATTCGCATGTTATTACAATTACCACAGGGATTTATGTCAGGATGATCAAATGCTCAAAAGAGCATCACCACCTTGGGCCTTTTTTAGTGTTTTTTTCTTCAAATCCATTCCTTTCGGAAAATTCATAAAAATTCGAATCATCTTTCTAGCATTATATTTTTTCATTTTTGTTGGTTTATTTTAATGACTCAAAGTTGAAATAAAATGTATTGATTTCAGTCAATTCTATCAGACAAGTTCTTGGGTTTGTTTCTAAGAAGATATTTCACTTCTTGTTATTTACTTTTCATTTCGATTCTGGGAACGCCAACAACACGTTTAACAAAAGTGAAATACCGTTATATGCCATTTAATGTTCTCCAAATGGAAAACAGTTTACTGGAGCTAGACTAAGCTTCACGAGAATGTGAAAAAGAAAGAATATAACTAGGTACTGCTTTTGGAAACTATAATGCAACTTTGAAAATATTCAAAATGGTGCCTCACGGATCTCAAGGTTACAAATCTGTCCACTGAAGTAAATAGAATTGCGCCTTACTGTGTGGTGTGGATAATTCTTCCGTGGAATAAAATCTAAACGCAGACATTGAATTATCGAACTAAACTGGTTCCCGTTTCTAATTTTATTGATATTTTAAAATTTTACTGGGTAAACAACTTTCTTTGAATGCTTCTTGACGCGATAGATATACCGCTCAGTTAGAAATACCTTATTGAATTCACGACCATCCGGTCGACAAGAGGAAATAAATTTCTTCAGAAAAAATGGAACCCCATTATGCGTGTAGATAATTTAAAATGCAAATTTGGAGAATATTCGGCAATCTAAAAGTATGTTAGGACATATTTCTCTCGAAAAATAGTCATTTCGATACTTTTGATTTTAAAAAGATCTAATGATTAATTTTGCACAAAAATATGCCAGTTTCGGTGACTATTTCGATGTATGACTAGTAGCAATTATCTTGTAATAATTTCATATTTTTGAAAAATATTGTCTTTGTTTCACTTTTTCTTTATTTCCACACTATGTACAAATCTTTTCTGAGATTTAGTAATACAGTTTTTCCGCTAATCCTTTACATAGATGTATTTCAGTATTTCCATTGCCTTCTCTTTCTCAGTGCGCACATAAAATCCTGTTTTTGGAATTCTTACCTATAGAAATTCACTATTATTATCCATGACATATACCTATCGCGCCTATGGCATTGCCTTCACATATATAGGGAGAGACGCTTCAAATGCTTGAAGGCGAACGTGTGACCCTCCGCTCCTACACACCAGTTGTCAGTCCATCGTTGATGTCAGACGCTATTTCGGAAAGAATAAGCAAAATAAGGTTAGAAAGCTGCATGGCTTCAGTGAAAATTGCCTCTGGCTTCTTTCTGTTGAAGCTTTCAAAAGGAATTTTTTGAAACATACATATATTATCTTTTCCTTTTCGATAACTTAGTAGCCTGAAAATGATAGTTTTTTTATAAACTTTGTGGGATACACTGTATCAGCAGCAGATCGTAAAAAATAAGTGTTTCTTTTAGTTCCATATTGTTCTTACAATGTTGCAAATATTTATTATTCCATTATGTGGCAAGAATGAAATCTCACACGATGATGAATATTCTAAATGTTATTGTTAACCATAGAGTTATGATGGGTAGAGTGAGCCTCCTGGCTACGCTGTAGAGAGCATACGGCGGGCACTGAGATTGTGAGACTAGCACCAGGAGGGTGATGGGGGGACGCGAACTACTGAAGCGTCATCATTAAACTGACCAATCATCATTTAGGGGTCATTTCAACAAAATCGATCAATAGACATTAAGGTTTCATTAATTATCTAGCGCCCTAAACAACCTTCATCATAGGTAAGCAACTGTCGATTGTTAAATATTGATCTTAAATATTGACGCGTGGAAGTGCAGTCCCAAGAAAATTTATTTTCTTTTCAAGTGGAAATAAAAATTAAAAATGGCTGGCCAAAGAAGCAATAACAAATGTGCAGTACTTGGTTGCGAGTATAAGGTGAGCCGGTGAATAAAGTGGTATAGAGAAAGCTTCTTCGCCATTGAAACCACGTGACTTTTCCGCAGTGGTTTAAGCATAAATTTCATACTACACGCCGAACCATTATACACTTATTTCTGTGCACTGTAATCTCTAATTCCAAATTTAAGGAGCACAGAATTTCATATACAAACAGGAAAATCACAAATTTTACATTCTAAAAGTACCACAGAACTTAAGAAAACATTATGACAACAAAGTCTTACTCAAGTTCACGACAACAATCTTATGCAATCAAATAAAAACATGAAAAAACCACAAAAAACAAAATTCAATTTAAATACGTATGTGATGGTCCCGTTATTGGATTAGGATTAAGTTATTCCCTGAAAAGATTACTCAATTGGCATTTTACTCCTACGGAACTCTTAATAGAGATGAATAAACAAAAGGTGTAACCATGACAGAAACGTCATCCTGCCTTAAGTCACGCAACCAAGGATTGCACCATGTTCATAATCCAAAACTCGCTCTACCTATTATTATAACTCTATGTTATTAACAAAGCAACAATGATTAATTGATCAAAAAGAGATTCGAAATATTCCAAGGAATTTTTCTTTCTGTTTTTTAATTCTCATTATAATTAAACAATCTGGACCATTTTGCCATATATACCTTAAATTTACATCATAATAATTATGTAGAAGCTTAGAGTTAATTAACTACTCTATTTTTAATTGAACTGTCGGGCTAGAAACCCCAACCATAGAAAGACACTGTTCAAACAATTTTGAGCTTATTCCCATTCTACCATTTGTTGATTCTTCGGCGGTCACCATTTCTATTTTTTCTTTCTATACCCGAAGTAAATATGTGTTGAAAATATCGAATGTTTTTCACGTCTGAATTAGCGATCTATTTTTTTGGCAGTTTTATGATTTCCTAACTCATCGGTTACTCAGAAATAAGGGAATGGTTATTTCCCGAGCCCATGCGTATTAATAAGAACTACACCAATGGTGATAATGTATTTTTTACCATTCTCCGCGGATATTCCAATATCGAACGACATTTCAAAGTTTAAGCCACCACTGTTCTGAAAAGATTCCCTCCTCTGGTGGATAACCATGTTTTAATGCTCACCCTCATTTCACAGCATTTAGAGGCTGGAAAGTAATAATGAATTTCGGTATTTATGTCCGATATACGTATCATCTTCTGTTATTGGAATATCCTAGTCCCTTGTTTGTGTTCTGGGGAGAAACCTTCTGAGGCCAGGTTCCTCTGTCCGCTACGGTCGGCCGTGAGAAGCTCGTCGGGTGTTCCATTAATGTAAGCAAGAGTTTCTTGAATGTCCTTCCAAGAGAAGTATCTGCTGCAGTTGAACTTTAATTGATTTGAACAAACGGTTACAAACGAAAGAGGCCTATCGTGTGGTGCCTTGAACAGGTGGGCTAAGAGAGATATAGCAATATAGAATAACCTTACATCAAATCTTTATCATTTTCGACTTAAATGTAAAAAAAAAGAGTTCTATTTGGTTTTTTGACCATCTAGTGTAAAATTCTCGAAATATTCGAAAATAAACGTGTAAATTAAAATTTTGATGGATGAATGTTCCTTTCTTTAGGTTTTAATTATATATAGGAAAGCTAGTTTTTTTTTGATACGGAAAGAAGTTTTGACTATAGATGCATTCCTTTAACCAGTGAAATATTCGAAATGAAAATTGGCATTAATTGACATCGGATACTTTAACTCATTTCAGTTAAATACCAAAGATCCTATTCCTTTAAATCAGCTATCAACTTCCATTTTTAAATTTAAAAATAATATTTGTTGTCAAAGGCAAAATATATGGAGATAAACTTGTAGATATACAAACTTGGTCAAAAAATGAGGTATTCATATTTTTATAACGGAAATACTGTTCAAATTCATATATGAAATTCTAAATTTAAAGTTCTTGGGCCGACCCCCTAGTTAAAAATGTTTTTTTTAGCAAACTGTGATTTTAAACGTTTTATCGATAATAATTCTTCTACAAAGTATAAATTTGCTAGATTATTCGTTCCACTATAACAGTTCGTCAGGGCATTTGAAAAGTTAAGCTCTCAATTTTTTAGATATGGGTCTCTTTCTCTTGGAATAGTAGACATTTAAGATGATGCAACATTTTCAGTTCATGGTTTTATGATGGATTTTAAAATGCCTCTCATCATGGGAGTGCGGAGGCAGCTTAGGGACTGATATACTTCGTAACTGAGGGTCACGGGTTCGAGCCCTGAAGATGACACAATTTTTCTTGACTTGGCACCAAATTTCGAGACGAGCACTTCTGATGGAAGGCAGCAGTATCACCATAAGACATTGATGGTGCAGGTCAAAATGATCGGTCCGGCATCAACTGCCACAGATGAGGGCGAGAGTGAATTTTCGAGTGAAGTTCACGGAATAAGCGTATCTCATTACTGCGATGCGGAAGGCGATGGGGAAACCATCACATTAATATATCCCTAGAAAGATGCAACCTTGACTGCAGCAAACCTATCTCCGGATTGAATTACTGATGATAAATAATGATGATGATGAAATAATATTGATGATGGCATCGTTAATAATCATTTATTTACGATTGATTAAATATTTTAACATACTATTAATGTACATTATTCTTTCAGCCCTCATATCGTGAACTCTCAGTAAAGGTAACCTACGGTTACCTGATATTGGCCTTTTATGAAGGACTGCACTGAGACAGAAATTATCATGGGGGATATAAAATAATCGGGTCACGTTTTTAAAAAAGTATTTAGACCCCAAAATCCAGTAATTAAAGAAATTTTAATCCATTTTGAAATTATAATTGCACAAATAGTTTTTTCATGTTTTAATGGAGGAATGTCATTTTATTTCATTAGTTAAGATAGCCCAGAGAAATTTAAATCTCAGAGACGTATTTTAATAAACCAAAATAAAACTAAACAGTTTTCTGTTGTTGAGGTTATCTAGTTTAGCCTCGAATCGCCCAAGACTTTGAAGATGAATCGAACTCGACTATTAAATATTCTGCGACGCAGTATCAAAAATCTTCATAGGCTTGCGTTATCGTTATCGACGCAAAGAATCGCTACTGCCGCTCTTCAAATTTCACGCCCCAGGACTGACGCGATTCATGAATGGAGCTGTAGCTGGGTGGCAAAATCCGTAATCGCAAACTCTGCCATGGAGGAAACTCGCGTTCTATGTAGATTGAATGATAACGCGACGAATGAATCCGCAATCGTGTCTCTCGTGTGCAATCACTACAGGCCCATTACCGTAATGTGTTTTCTTCACTTTTGTAAAACACGCATTAAAATTTTTTTTGCCGACTGTGCTAAATTTTGTCAACTGGCAGTTCAGTTTATAAAATCATGCATTAAATGTAGATTAATTTTTACAGAGGTATCTGTATCCGTATCTGTACAGTCAGCACCATTCTACTAGTGCGAACATATTTGTCTTTTACTCAATAAGATGTCAAAAGCCGAATCCTTATGCAGACATTATAGAAGCATGGAGAATGATTTGACTCGAGAAAGGGAGCTTAGTGAAGTGCCACTAGTTAGAATAATTATTTTCTCTTCTGAATCAAATATTCAAAATTATTTTTTATACTGTTATGAACGAAATAATTTTGGAAATTAAATTACTGGTAATGTGGCGTTGATACTCATAGGAATAAAATCGAAAACCTTGTTTCAGAAATTCGGGACTTTCATGTACGCTGTTCCGAATAAGAACAATATTCGTTATCATTAGGTGCATCATCTCCGTTTGTCGAACACTGCAAATATAAGGGAAGGACTACTGTGTTGTCGGAAATTGCACAATTGGTGGGTGATTGACTCAGTAATATCATAATCATTGGAATATTTTCGGATCATTCGCTGTACCGTTAGTGTTACCCGCTTGAATTTCTGTGCAAATTAAAGTTTTCGCACTTCCGAACGTACTCAGTAACCTTTATGCCCTTGGGATTCCTATAATTCTCTATTTGCTTGTCATAAGGTATTTAAGGGTACAAAATTTCAATATCGTTCATGTGAGACGTGACTCGAACCCGTAATTGTTAATGATTAGGATTGAGCATTTAGCACTTTCGTACATTGAAAGAAAGTCATTCCGACGTGCGTTTCAACTTACCGAGCCATCATCAGATAAAAGAAAGAGAAAAAAATTAACGTACAACCATATCTAGTGAAACGGGAATAGGAGGGAGCTTATTGGGGAGAGAGGGTGGGAAGGAGGAAGTCCGAAGTGGGAAGGACCTCCTCCCCTTTCGTCCTTCCCACTTGAATACGTATATAGTTGTAGGTTAACATTTTTCTCTGCAATGTACCTGATGATGGCTCAGTAAATCGAAACCCGCTTCGTAATATACCTATTCAATCTTCATTATGAGTTCCCTCCACCACATCAAGCCTGAAGCTGTCTAATCTTATCCTAATCGGTGTACCGACTGGTTTACAGCTTCCATGAAAACCTGGCCGATTTGTTCTCAATATGGTCTTAACATTGATGACCCACATTTATCCTTAAAGGCAATCCTTAGAACGCAAGCGAAATAATGGATTCCCCTTCTTAATTTCATATTCCCTTAGCAAAGGCCTTCCATCAAAATTTCACCGTCTTTTAAGCCGGTCGTCGAGGAATGAGAGTTTCGTATTGAACGACGACCAACGTGGGTAGTGAAACGATTTTATCGGATTCCCATCCAGCATTGCATTACCTCCCTTAAATGTCAGATCTGATGAAATCTCTTAAGGTTTTTGCCAAGTGTGTGGGGAGCGTTCGTCGTATGTCGTCAGCGAGGTAGTCTCACGTGATCATCGTGATGGAGTGCCCCCTGTTGATCTGTCTGCTGGTGGAATATCAAGTCACCTGATGTCCCAGACGTAGTCCTTTCATTCATGGTTGCAAAATCATCAGGACTCACGTGTGTGGGGGGGAATATGGAAGATGTCACAAGAGGCTCGAGCGGTTCCATGAGCGACGATGCGGTCATTGTTTCTGCCACACGGCGACCTGATGTGCCATGGCAGACGTTGAGGTGAATTATCCTTTATGGAAATTGGCACGGTTGCGTCGCCGAACAAACGGAGGCGTTTGGTGCCACCCACTTCGGATGACAAATCTCGCCTTTGACGACGGAGACGAACTTCTATGAATAATTCTCGACAGCCCGCCCGAAGTTATAAACTCCACCTGGTCGTCAGAAACGGTCATCGGATCAATGGGGGATTAATTCACGGACGCGGACGTCCATATCCCCAACGGAATTCGCTCATCCAACGTGGAACGGTCCGTTTGACGGTAACGCGTCGTTGCCACCAAGGATTCGCGTAAGTCTTGACGGCATTTCTGTTGGATTTTGATCCGGGTACGCTGTTCTAACTTGGTAAACATGTTTTAGGGCCGTGCACGAAACGCTGTTCGCTTCGATAGTGCACATACATTCACGACGGCAATCTACTTCTGCCACGCCACACGCATCGACTGGTGTTCCTAATGAAGATGCTCGATGCATCATAAGTGATTTCACCTCTTGTTTCCCAGTGCCACTGTCACATTGAGGATTTTTGGATCTAATAGTGACAGATCCCTCTCGTGAAAAGTACTCCAAAGTCTAAAGTAAACCAAACAGGACAAAAATCACAACCAGTCACCTCAGTACAATATAGTTTGAAAAACCTTCCCTTGCATGACATTTACTGTAAATTTGAAAAAAAAATCCCGCTTTTGTTCCAGTTTGATTTTCAAATGTGCATAAAATGCAAATACGAAATAATGAATGATCATTTGTAAACAAGCATTACTGTTCTTTCCTCCAATTTTATATTTTATCGTTGAAGCATTATTGCGTTAAATGTCAACGTTTAAATATTCCACTTATAGTTTCGTTTATTTGTTTTGTTATATTTTTTATTTTTCTGCTTGGGAGTTCTGAAATGAAATTGGCCAGGTCCCCTCTTGACATCTGGAGGGAGTACACTCAAGCAAGATACTTGGAGAAGTACACCAAGATACTTGGAGAAGAAAAACACGCCTTCTGCATCAAGCATAAAAAGACTCCACAAAGAAAGGATGTCCTCAGTGCAGCACATATGGGACAGTGTGGGAGTCTGTTGACTTTAAAGACGACACTAGCAGGAAAATACCTCAAAACAGCTTTAATAAAAAGTATAAATTTTACGGGAATAACTCGAATTAACGAAAATTTAAAGCATCAAAAATAATGGTGTAAAATTTACGGGAATAAGTTTGCATGTGCAAAAGACCGTTAATTGTCAAATACATTTAAAGTAATTGTTATATTTTTAATTAAAGGTATAAAAAGAGCCCTATGGTATTAGCATTGCCTTTTAAAAAATACACATAAAAAATACAATACATTGGGTAATTTTTTTTTTTTAAGGAAATGAAAAATCTCTTTGAGTTGCCACTTGTTTTAAATGTAGAAACGTCATTATTTCAAAAAGTTTCATATTTTTAATGTTTACTGGATGATTCCGCTGGGTGTATTTACAATCCAGGCGTAATCACTAGTGTGACTGCTACTTAATATACTAATAGAGTACCCCTCTTTTACTTTATATTGACCCCGTCATAAGTAGATTCGTCCTTGATTTTCTGCTCGAAAAATGTTGGCAAATTCTGGGCATATTAGTGGAACCAAAACGGCTGATACATACGTGCATGATTGAATATGGTGTCATCTCGTCATAAAACGTAAAAATTAAAGTCATGATTCTGTAAAGGGACATCGGAAATACAGAATTTTAACAAATGATAATAATATGGCAATGTTCCACTGTTAAATATATATTTCCGTAATTATAATATATTTTTAAAAGTGGAAAATTGACATCTCCTTATTTTTAAATTTCTCGAATTCCACCATATCACGCGTGAAATTACGAAATTCGAAATCAAGAATGCCTTGCTTTTGAACTTATTTTTTGTGTATATCTATATAAATTGTAATTTTGTGTGAGATGTTCAGGGCATATGAGATAAACTGTGACAGTTTCGTAGATATTCACCTTGCAAATGGTTCGACGCGATAAAGGGAATGCACGAAGTAATAAAGTGAATCTTCACCCTCGCATACAACTTCATAACTCTTATTTTTGCTTCAACGTGAATGCGAAAATATTATCCTCCCCGCGCTTCAACTTGATAAAAGGCTAGTCGTTTTAGAATCGAGATGGGATGATGAATGTGTTAAGATTTTGAGTAGCAGAATAAGTGGAGTGATAATCTGTATTACATTATTTCCGTAAATTGTTTTCTTCTAACATACTGCACAAACATAATTTCCTGTGTTGTAGTGGCGCCTATAGGAAAGCCTAAATAGTTGAAATAACAGAGATTGGTTAGCCTACAGACCTTCCTACAGCCGATTCACTGACTTCTCTATTGGCATGTTTAATGTCACAGAGCGCTTTAGAGGCCTTTGTTATAGTCACTGCCCTTTTGAATCATTGTTTTATTCACAGGAACGCATAAATTTGAATACACTATGACACCTTATGCGAAATACTGGGGTAATTCGTATCCAGACGACCAAATACTCCATTTCTCGGACGAAATTAAAACCTAATGCATACCTGATTCGTATCTATGGCGTTTAATACGTACGATGCACATTGAAATGAGTGAATTCTGAGTAAATATTATTATTTCATAGTTGAATTTAAAGATCTGATAACACGATCTCATTTGAGCGTAGACACACTTAGCCCATCTCATGCGAGCGTAGACGTATATAATGGGGTATTGTAATACTCTTTTATAGTGATGAAATAAATTACCAAGGTTAACTAAGTTATGGTAGTTTTGAAAGTCGCTTCTGATGTTTCTGTTCCCCGTTCGGTATCTAAAGGGAATTCTAGTCACTGCAGCCATAACTTGTGGTCCTCTGCATCCATCCCGTTCATTTCATTGTATATTCTACGCCCCGTTTCGCTGATCATTACTATTAGGACATTATTAGTAGGAAAATCTCGGAGGAAGTTTCCTCTACGAAATAAGATGAGGTATTATATTATTATTATGACAATATTAATGCGATAAAACCTGAAAGAGGACTCCAACGGAATATTTAATACTCACATCCAAAGGAATTCCTTTCCAAATACTGAAGTATCTACGTGTACTTAAAGTTGAATGTACAATAGCACAAACCAATTTAATTTATCGGCACGATGTATATAGCACGAGAAGAATTGTTGTTTATGAGTTAAATTACTAGAGTAGAGTCAGGCGAAATATATCGGCCAAACTGGCAGAAGGTCTTGAATGTGGAATTAGGGTGCATACTAGAAGCTTTTTCCAAAGTAGAAATGTCAATTCTATTCTCGCAAATAATGTCATCGAGAAGTGTCACAAAAGAAGTCTCACCCCCCATTTCCCCCAGGAACCTTCGAGACTTGATCCTCTTGATAAAATTGAAGCAGTTAGTAGTTTAAAATAATTTATTTCTTACGAACGATTCTATCCCTCGCAAACTCCCCTCCGGACAAACATTTAATTCTTTACCTTGATTTCCATCTCGGCAGCATCCTTTCCACACCTCCAATTCGTTTATCCTTCTCATATTCGCAGTACTACCAGACATTATCAGCTCTTTTCCTGTACCCAACACCGTACTCTCCTTGTTTACTGATTTGCATTCGTCCCATAGCCTATTACATATAATCGAATAAGGTCTGTAATATGATAACTGCCTGCCTGGAACGGTCGCTATGAGACGAAACTCAGGCCTTTCCGAATACATTTATGTGGGGAAAATATTAACTTCTTTTAATATGGAAGACTTCTACAAGCGAATTATGTTACAGCAAATTAGTTCACCTATCAATTTTTTCTTCGTTAGAGATTATTATAACTTCCGGCAAATCTAAAATGGAAAAATAAAATGGTTGCAGAGCAAGCTCTCAAGAGTGTTAATGAGGGGAAGCTTTTTAAGCGTGGGTGTGGAGGAGGATGAATAATTTAAAATGGACGGAGAGGAAGACAAACTAAGCTCTGGGGACATTTTGGAAGGCGAGGATGTCTTGGGAAAATGGGAGAAGGGCAGAAGTTAGGCAATGGATATCAAGAGTTAACGGCGTCGAAGTCTGTCGGTAGAATGTTAGATTACCATAGTGGAGGGAGGAAAGGAGTCAGCATTAACTGGCATGAAAGAGGATAGAATGCGAGTGTCATGATGATCTTAAAAGCAGAATATATACTGTGCATTTCAGAGAATCTAAACAGTAGTTCTCTTGGCCCATAAAAAACCGGGAAGTGATATTACTTAAAATAACAGTGCATTTAAAAATTATTTTGATTTCGTTTTCATTCATTTCTATGTAGCCGGTTTGCATATTGATTTTATTAGCTTTGAGAACTGGGACCCGAATCTCAGTGCCCTGTTTTATTTACCCCCTTTTCCATCCGGAGTCATCCACAACCAAAGTGGGCCATGCTTACCTTGCGTTCCCTCCTTGCTCATCGCTCTCCCTCAGCTCCCCGCTCAGCGACATCGGCCAAGCGCCGTGCACCAGCGAGTCCCTCACCATGGCCTCCCATCCGGTGCCGAAGGGCATGCGCCTTCCGGGGGAAAGCGGTGCTCTCAGGCGGTTGCATGCC
>WURS02287644.1:0-18745 GCA_011762765.2 Rhinocypha anisoptera
GGAATTGCTGTGAAATTATTTCCCAATCTTCTACGATGGAAAAATTCCACCAAGTTAAGGCTGAAACCATTTCATAAAACAGTAGGGAGTTTTGGGAGTAGAACTATGAGTGACTACCTACATTGTTGACACAACTTTTATTTATAAGACGTTGACAAAGGAAAATAGTAACATTGTAAAGAATCAAATGTGGACACTGTAGTAAAAACAAATTTGGATAGATATAACTCATCCATGCAAGCTAGCGTAGTAAATTCAGTGCATGTAAATGAAATATGCATTCAATAAAAAATTCTGATTCAGCTAAACTTACAGGAGTTTTTAAGAATGTTAAGAACATTGAATACTTTTTACCAACTATCATATTACACATTTGGCTTTCTTCTAAAAAGGAAGATGAATAAATATTAGAAAATTGTGTGCATACATAGCATTCATACATTTTGTAGAAAAATTAAAAAGTAAAAAAGGAAATCAAAATGAGAAGTGTAATTCCTTTATAGGACTTTCAGGATGTTTTATTCAGCAGCATTGAAATTCATTCAATAAATAATTGCTGGCTCCATTTTTTAAAATTTTGTATTAACTAATGGGACAGATAAAGAGCATAGCTACATAAGCACAACAATTAGTGACAGCATCTCCTTTACCATGATTTCTTGTACTCAATGCTCCAAGGTAAAAGTTAATTACAGTAAAATTTGGCTATAACATGGGTCTAAGGAGACAGTACACCCTCATTATTGGCAACCCATGTTATTATGGGAACAATAAAATCCCTGTAAAACTAAATGTTATAACTAATTTATTTGCAAAATACAATATAAATTGATGTTTTATGATTTAAGTGTGTTGATATGATCTCTTGAAGTAACATGTCAGTAGGCACATTGAGATAAAATTCACTACAAATTTACCTACTACTAACAAAAAAGTAGTGAATATAATTATATTGTGGGACATGGTGTTACCTGTAGTATATCCGAAACCGCATTTATGTGAGGTGCCTTATAACAATATTTTACTTTATATGAGATATGATATGTATAGGATGAGGAATTATGTCTTGTACTTAAAAATCTGTGGTTGCTTTGCATGGGAGAAAGGGACTTTTTCTTCTGACGTCTTGTTTTTTTATTTTCTTCTTAGCTGTTGGTCCTAGTGGCCTCTCACCTCTGGCCTGTCTCTTTCTTGAGGCAAGGTTGAATCAATGGCTACCGGAAAAACACAACAAGCTTTATGACAGGAACCAAGCTAACGAAGATAAGGAGCTTTGGCTCCAACTTGCAGTGTAAGTATTATTATACCTATGATAACCCAAATATTATCAGTGAGATGACTTTGAACATTGATGTAGAAGAGGTGAAACAAAATTCACTGGAGACATTAAACAGCAAATCAATGAATGAGTTTTAATACTTTTTGAATAAATATTGAGAAGATTTTGAGTAATTAAAATTTTGAGAAATTAAATTTTGAGAAATTTTAAAAAACTTTGAAAAAATATGAATAATATACTGTCACTGATGAGAATTATTTTGAAAGTGATTACATTTTGAAAATACTCGATTTTTAATTATTTAATATTCTATATTTTTGGACACATTGAATTTTTATCCTCTTCACCATACTCTATAGTAATGACAAGGAACTAGGATTGCTTGAAATATATGTTGTCCAAATCACATTTTATCTCCCAAAGTCATTGACTTTTGTTCAGATTGAGGTTCACATGATACTAAATACATATTTTCTTTGAGTCTCACACACAAATATGATAGCATAAAGTTCTAATTGTACATGTTTGTTGGATGTACACCAAATGGTGGAACCTATAATATACAAGTAGATTCTGAGGTATGCTAAATATCTTCCTTAAAACTATCAAAACTATTAAATCTTGTTTTTCCTCTTCTCCAATTTTTAAAAATTGGTGACTCTTAGTATTACTTTCGCCTTGTTAAGACACATTTTTCTATAATCACCTGCTGATTTTTTTATAACATACTGCTGATTTTGCTTTACTTGGACTAACATTTAATACCAGTCCCATAAAGTTTTATGGTCATATTTCATTTATGATTATGGACAAGTGTTATTTTATTCATAGGATATATCAAAGCATGGAAGAGTATGATGTAGTTCATGGAATTTTTCATGACATGATGCAATGCAAGTCTAATGTTAAGGAGGCACTTGAATTTGAGAGAAGTGGGCAGTGGACTAAAGGAAAGACTGCTTTCAGTGTAATACTTAGTAATTGGTCTCCAAGTAGTGTGGATAAGGTGACTGAATACATTGAGAGAGATTATTACTATGAAGGATACTTTAAGGTAAGATTGATAAAAATAACTGCTAATTTTACTATTTAGGCTGGCAGGGTTAGCCTGGGGGTAACATTCTCACTGGGTAACTCAAATTCTACTACTTGACTTTAATATTTTTTGTTGAATGCAAGTTTAAGCTGAACACTTATCTGTTAGTGGCATATGAAACATCCAGAAACCAAGGCCTGAGATGAAATTATAAATGGAATATGCACTCAAATATTTTAAGGCCTATATTTTATAACATTAAAGCCTTATCTTTTATAACAATATTATTTAGATTTGTATTTATTTTCTTACATAGTCTCTGGTTACAATTGTTTGTATTTCAGCATGTTTATTTCTATACATGTATTGCATTAGGTCATTACCAGTACATTTGTGGTATGGTTCTACTTTCTTTTACTCCAGGTAACATTTTTATCTTACATTACAGGGCAACTCATTTTCCATCTTTGTCTAATTTTTATAGGAACTCAAACTGCTTACCACACAACACTTCCTTCACCCTACAGGCCTCTGACATACTTCTTTGCACTTTGTAACTTCTTCTCCATACCTCCATATTTCTTTTCTCTTGTTCACTTTTCTCTTCCATTTTGTATCCATTCTTCTGTTACCCTCTTGTAATTCTTCTATATTTACAGTTTAGTTAGTTAATTCTGCAGTCTTCTTTATCCCCAAGGTTTTTCCACTTTCCTTCTTTATTTCCCACCACCTTCTGTATCTTTCCTTAGAACTGTAACTATGGTACCTGATATGTTTTCCTTTGTATTCAATTCTTATTAGTGTTCCACCTCCACATCTATTTATCTTTAACCTTAATCTAAATTTCATCAGAACTAAATTGTGGTGTCTGAATTTGCTCCAGGAAAACTGAATTTTCTAAGCTGTTACTATGTCAATCATAATGTATTATAATAAGTATCATTTTCCTGATACCTGATCATTTTTCAAATATACCCACATGTCTTTTGGTGTTTAAACCATTTTTTCATGATTAATTGACCCAGTCTCCTGCAAAACTCTTTAACAAGTTCTCCATGTGATAATTTCTAATCTTAAATTGCACTCTTCTATCTCATACCATCACCTCTATGCTCCACCTCTGCATTCTAATTCTTTGTCACTCTTTGGTGGTTTCTTGTCACAGTGCTCTTAATTGCTTCCTTGGGTACTTTATATACTACATTTACTTCTTTGTTAGTACCTACCTGTCACATTAGACAATTAAACTGCTACTAAATAAACAGGCACTGTTGCCCATAATCTATTTCTGGTACATATACATCTACACCCACTATTCTATCAACCACCTGCCCAATTGATACTCAGGACCCATCTAAATAATTTCTTGTCAACATCCCTCATTGATGTTTCTTCTACCAGTTATAAATATCCTATAATTATCATTAAGTAACCCTGAATATCCTTCAAATCACCTTAGCTCTAACATGTTTGTTTCCTCACTCCACTTCATGTTTCATATGTATAACTTTCCTGCTTTCATAATGGTAACATATCACATCCCTAGCCCAACAATTTCATTCCTCTTCTTTTTCTGCTTTTATGTTTTTGATGAATTTATTTCACGGGATGATGGGCATGTAAACCCTGCCTCTCCCAATGCCAGTTCCCTAACTGAGTGTGTTGGGTCCTGTAGTCGTTGAGATAAATATCCATATTTGATCTATATTGATTCTTGGAGACAGACTGATAAGATGAATTCCCATTTTCTTTGTGTATGGAGTTTTTTATGTCACACCATCACATAAACTATCTAAAAACTACCTATTCAGGCAATTCTCATTACACATGTTGGAATTAATCATAAGCTTATTACCATTATTTTGGAGTGATTTTGTAATAATTGTCCTATCTATTCTAATGAACAGGTCATTGTGGTTGATCATTGTTAATGGGTCTTTTTAGTCAAAGAATTGATTTTTTTTAAATAATAATTTGATATCCATGTCACTTGTGTGTGACACATCCCTAACAGCAATCTGAGTGATTATGTTGCATGTATTTACATGTTTTGTAGCTATATAGTGAAACTTACAAATGGCACTCGCACTTAGCATGCTTGTTGACACAAAAATTTTCTTGTATGTATAATAAAGGACACATTGAAAATAGAAAAATAAGGAGCCTGCTATTGCTCCAGTAAGTCAGTAGGGAAAATGAATGTTTGTATATGGCAGAGAGAATACTCTGTGATATGTAATAAATCACATAAAGAGGCATAAAAGTTATGATTGATTTACTGAGGAAGAACTAACAGTTTTCATAGCATTCAAATATGCAGCAGTAATATACTATAAAGAAGATGGAAGGTCGATTTCCTCATGCTTAAGTGGCTTATACAACCAGGAGTATCAATTCAACATCCATAGCAACCTTGCGTAATAATATGATAAAAACCTAAATTTTGTGTTTTATAGTCCGGCCACTTAGAAATGGTCCTTCCGTGAGAACAGTGGGTGGAGCTACGACTACCTACCCCCCCGTCCCGGCCTTACCTCCCCTTCTTTACTCCTTCACTCACGTGATCAAGGGTGGGAGTGCAGACCACCCCGGCCTGCCCTGCAAAAGCCCTCGGGGCTCTTACCTTATCCCGGCCACGAAGAACTGGACTTCTTGGGCAATGGAAGTGATGAACGAGGTGTAGTGTGTGGATGTGAGAGCCCACCACGGTGATGACTCTTTCACGTGCCTGTTGGTGGCAAGAGTACTGGAATGATGGGAACAGAAAGGGGAGGGGTAAGGATCACCTCACCCTCCCCTGAAAAAGCCTTGGGCTTACTCACCCCATCCTGTCCACGAACAACTGTGATGGGCAACGGGCATAACCCCGAGGCAATGGAGGTGATGATTGAGGGGTGGTGGTGGGTGAGCGAAAGTAATCCACGACGGCGACTCTTCTAAAGTTGTTGAAGCAGTTCGACTAGCATAGAGTATCGGGGGCGATGGGAGCCCTCTTGAGTCACTCGGACCCATCTGATTGAGTTTGGTCTCTTGGGGATTGTGGTCACTGGCTGGGTAGTGGACCCTGCAGGGCTCACTTGTGGGGGGAGGGATGCCCTAGCAGGGGATTCCTCTGAGAGCTACAAATAGACGAGAGCTTCTGGTGGATGTGGAGGGCCCCTGTCACGGTAGCACATGGGGAGTGTAACTCTCACTCACACACTAGAGGAGAGGAAAAGTGTTGATAGTTTTCCTCACACCAGTGCAGGGAAATTAATATAACATATTAATAAACTTTTTTATTGGGATGTTTCAAATGGAAAATTACATAATAACTCCCCATATTAACAAACAAATATAAGTGCGCTAAACCAAGAGAGAACTGAAATGACAAGAGGTGGCAACTACGATGACGTGACGCTGGTAGGGGAGGCATAGGGGAAAGGAGGAGCCCAGAGTGGGGATAGCCGAGGACAGAGAGGGGGTTCGCAGAAGTTTTTGCTCCGAACCATTTCAAAGAAGTCGGACTCTAACAGAATTTATTCCATTTTTAGAGCAACATAAAAATAAATATGCATAGAAAGAATAAGAAATAATAATGTTTCAGGCAAGTTTTATTCCAAATCTGAAACTTTTATCTCATTTATCACTATCTTTTTCGATACACCAATTATTCCATGGAATGAATGAAACACACGACATGTAAAATGATTAACATCTCTAGGCTCAAATCTGAGACACTTTCTTTGGGTTTTTCATTTTTTCCACACTTGCTGGATGATAAGGTACCTTACCTCAAAAGTTAAGACTGATAGCTTGAGTTAAAGGGCCAGGGAATTTGTCTGAATTAGTCTCAGAGAGTGAGTGAGTTTGCAGCTTTATACATATATACTTATGTGAAAATGAGAACTCTATGGATGTCTTTGACTTTGTGGTAGCTCTATAAAATAAAATTATCCCATTTCAATGACTTTTTGTGGATCTTTTTTTAGTGCTTTGAAAAACTATCTCAATGGAGTGACTTAAATAAGGTTGTCATGAATCAACTAGATA
The DNA here is from genome assembly GCA_011762765.2 of Rhinocypha anisoptera. NCBI lineage: Eukaryota > Metazoa > Arthropoda > Insecta > Odonata > Chlorocyphidae > Rhinocypha > Rhinocypha anisoptera. Next base: position 6,348 of record WURS02287644.1, read on the forward strand.
ACTCTTTTGAAGAAGCATGGAATGATGAAGCATTTTGGATTCCATGGATCATGAAATCCCAGGTAAACAGTGGCCTGGAGTTAGAAAGGAGTGCAGAGGATTTTTTCAAGTATGTTAACAGCATCGGTTTGAAAGACAGAAGAATCCATCTTCAGGTGAAGTACTTAGTAATAATTAGCTACTAGGAATATTAAGTAAAAGTTTCTTCTCCTAATACACCTTCTAATACTAATACACAAGAAAATCTATAACTTTCAATAGTGAGACCTTTTTTAAAATTACTAATGCACTCAATCTAATTTGGGGACTGATGAGAACCTAGTCAATTACGATTGATGTAGTGCAATGAAGACTTAATTAAATTGTAACTCTGTGGTTAATGCATGAGGTATTGTCTTTCAAGGTTTTTTATTTGATATATCATTTATTATGGAATAAAACGTGTGAATAAATTATTGTGTGAATGCTCAATTTTAACATACTGTTGAATATACTGTAGTACCTAGCACATGTCGCAGCAAGATCATGAAAATGACAGTAGAGATGTTTTTAGTTATTTTTTGTGAATGGGTCATTCAACTTATATCCTTAGTGTTTTTTTATTTTCAAGATTTTTTTATTTATTTAAGATATCACTCACTATCTTTAGCTATGATTTTCACCAAGGATTACCCAGTTTGTTCGGTTTACTCATCTCTGAGTTATTTTTTTAATATCTTTATTTTTAAACTTCTTAAAAAACCCTAATTCAATTTTTTGTATACTGTAAAAATTATTATTTAATGATCTGAGTTACATGATAATTTATTAATCAATGAATATTCTCTCTCTCTAAAGTTAAGAGTCATTTTTGTCATTTTTTCTATGTCAACGACCTTCCCACATTTTTAAATGGCAATATGTATGCTGATGATACTAACCATCTTTTGAAATGTGGCAATCATTGCTCTTAATGCATTCATAAACATGGAAAAATGGTGCTCAGCCAACAGATTGAAGATTAACAAAACCAAATCCTCACACATTTATTTCCATCCGGCAGCTAGGTTAGCCTGGGGGGTAGCGTGCTCACAGGCTAATTTTATTTTGGAAGTGGTGGGTAAATGCAGTTACGTACTCTCATGGCAATCACCCTGAGGAGTGTAGGACTCATCCGGGGTCTGAAAACCCCTGACTCATACCCACTGACCCACCACCTGATAATGCCTTTGATGGAAGGCTGCAACCATCACAGGTGATGTCATCCGGCCGGATTACCCCACACCTGTCTGCTCGCCCCTGGTCCTCATCCGTGTTGTCCTGTTAAATTTTCCTAATAGAACCAGGCCTCCCACTACCACCCTACTTGCTATAACCTTCAGATCTTTTTTCTTGACAATACCAGCTGCTAAGGCATCATGAGCGGATCTCCTGCTTCAAAGTCCTCGACTGCTCAAAGTGATGCCTAACACCTCATAAATATCTGCTATACCTTTTCTCCTCTTGATCTCATGCAGGAGGGAGGTTTTATTCTGATATTTCTTTACCTTCCAGTTATTTGATTTATCTAAATCCACTTGTTCATTTACTATTTGAGCATCAATAACTAATGCCTTATTGTCTCGAATGGCAACTAGATCCAGCTTCCTGTTGCCCTCGTTTGAGGGGGAGACCTCATCTCTCGTAATCTCAAGGTTCAGCTGTTTTAGACCTCTCTCCAGGTATTTGGTCACCACATCGTGGCACTTAATCCTCGCACCATGAGTGCAGTGGCAAACCTGGAGGACATGCTTGAGCATCTCGATGGGCTCACATCCTGCTCTGCACATACGGTCCTTTGGGCGGCCACAGGATGTGCATGGTCTTAGAGGAATTGTGTTGATCCTGAGGCGGATTGCCTCAACGAAATCTTTTCCGCTGAGGAAGTGTTTCCCATCTCCAAACCACGTGTTTTGTTGCGGCACATCTTGCACCCTCTTCAGGGCCGTACCATCTACTGATCTATAGAGGGCCTCTGCTCATTTATTTTTCAAGTATTTTCTGGAGTTATATCTGTTCACTTCGTCTGTGAGTCTATAAGAATTTTGCTGTTGGTCTTGTGCTATGAGGTTCCCTGCTTATTGCTCTGACATGAAGTTGTTACGTAGAAAGCTCTGCAGCTTATTGGAAGCAGCTGCAGCTGCAGAAGTGGAATTGTCCACCTAAGGGTGGGAATGCTTAGGCCTCTGATATTTCTTTACCTTCCTGTTGCCTCTACTAAGGCAAAGGTTATGGGTTCAATTTCCGCCCAGGACATGGGTGTTGTGTTTGTCCAGATGAGTTTTTTCTATGATATGAAGAGGTGCTAAATTATCATAGCTGTCAATGCACCCTATAAACAAAAATACTATTACTTATTTCCATCCTGTACAGAAAAAAGGATCAAATTTAACTAATATTTATTGATTATAGTTTATTGCAAGAAACTGACACTTCATTCTTGGGTCTTTTCATGACTGAACTGAATTATTATTTAACTGAGATTTGCACATCAAATTCATTTCCCCAGTAGCCTCAAGCAATCTAATCTGTTGACTTTCAAATTACAAATGTAGCAACTAAGAGCATTGTTACTCTCATTGCTCTATAGTTGTATACTATATAAATAAATGAATTCAATTAAAGGATTGTGGAAATTTGCTGGTGTAAAAATCTTCAAAAAGTTACACCAGTAACATTTTAAAGATTACCATGGTTATCAGTCAAAGTTGAAAGTGAATTTTTGGTATTTCCTTTTTGCAAGAATTTTAGGGTAAACTATGTTGAAATCACATTTGTTTAAAATCCTAAATTTAATATTTTATTGCAAAATGAACTTTTTCATCAAATTTATTTAGTTATGACTAGTTTCAAACCATTACCATCCTCTTTAAGAAGAAAATTTACAAAGTCAATCCAGAACCTTATATATGTACCTAACATAGGAAGGGAGGGAAAGGCTGAATGGGAGGTGGGGGAGCCTTGTGGGAATTGGCTGAATGGGAAGGGTCAGTTATTTAAAATAAAATAGAGATGTATCCATAGGGGGCAGGGCTTTTTTTAGAGAGCCAGTTGCAGAAGTATTTTAGTTTTTCACTCTGAAAATATATTGAGAATTTGTTAATTCTATAACTTGTGAATGTAACCCCTTTGCTCTGAATGACATATATTGTTGGTTGTTCTGATATCATCCCCTCAGTCCGAAGAACCATTTTTACTCCTTAGAGTCCAAAGGCTGTAGAGTGTTCAAGACCAATTGCAAATCTACTTGGATCTCTTCAATGGAGTCAAAATGTCACCCTTTCAAATTAATTTTCATTTAGAGAGAAGGGAGAGTAATAATAATGTATTTATTTTTCAGTACAAATATAGGATACATCAAAAGAGATTATACAAACAATGCATAATCATTGTTATACATGGAAAAATTCTTCTACAGAGTAGAATAGATTACTTAATAAATAAGCCCTACATTTGAATTCATCATTTTTTGTACACACTTAACTTTGGCAGGAAGCTTGTTAAATATATGCTGAGGTCCGTGGGCAGATTTAGAGGTTCTTACATACATCTGATGGAGGTCAGAGGCACTTCTTGTGTTGTAACAGTGATAACAATAATTTTTTACATAATTCCCAAGATTGAGTTTAGCACGGACAATTAGGGCAAAAATGTACCCACGGGAGAGTGTTAGGATGCAGTGTTTTTTGAAGAGAGGGTGACATGGAGTGCAAAATGATACATTAAATATGAGCTGTAAGGCTCTTTTTTGAATTTTAAATATGAATTTGGCATTGGGTGAGGATCCCCAGAAGAGAATACTAAAAATAACATGTGAATAGAACTCACCATAGTATATTGATCATAAAACATCATTATTTACTGTATGCCAAATAGCTCTAATCAGAAAGCACAAAGAACTAAACTTACTGTCTAGTTCCTGAATGTGACCATCCCAAGATACTTGTCTATCAATAGTTACTCCTAGGAGACGAATACTATTATTTTGTGGTATCCATCAATGTTAACTATGATATGTTTATTAGGTTTATTCTTGTAACTAAAAGAAATTAAATTTGATTCCCCCAATTAAGAAGGAGATGATTTTGTTTACATCAGTCTTGCAGAAGGAGTGCTACATTAGTTGCTCTTGCACTGAGGCTATCAGATGAAGAGGCAGACACTAAAACATTGGTATCATTTACATGCAATACTGTAAGTATAATAATGTAAGGTCAGGGGACAAATGTCATCTTGTTTTCGCCAGGAATTCAGTAACAATGACTTGAGGTGTGTGCTGGTGCATTCTCATGGTGGGTGAAGCAACCAGTCTTCGCCCACTACATTTTTATTTTCTCTGTTAACAGTCTGATAGATTGAAACAAACTCCTTGTTCACAATTCCTCAAATGTTAAAAAAACCATCTGCATCAATGATGTTGTTGAGAACTTGGTTTCTGCCTTGGGAAGGATGACATCATCCATTGTGATGATTGCTTCATTGTTTCAGAGTCATAACTGTAGATCCATGAGTCATCACCTGTAACGACTCTTAACAGAAAGTTCAGATGTTTTATGTAGCTCAGTGTACACCTGAATCCATAGGGCTTGTAGGTTGCTGTTGAGAGGGTGAGGCACAAACTTTGTCACAATTCATCTCATATTCAGGCATATCACTGGAAATTATTGGCATTCTCTGTATGAAAATCACAAGCCTGTATAACTCCATAAGTAGCCAATGTCAGGTTTGCTAAGTTCAGAGGTTCATGTCAAATTTTTATGACTTGAAAGGAGAGTAGAGAATAAACTCCTTCCATAGAGTATGGGATTTATCAATGGCAATATTTTCTTTTGGTGAATATACTTTTTTTATTCCTTCAGGTAATCAGTTATAGGTTGAATTATGGGCATCTTTTTGCTGCCACTATAGTGATGGATTTCAGAACTATCAGTAAAATGTAAAAACTTAGAGAAGCATTTGAATCTCTCCTTAGGCATAGTTTTGGAGAACATTTGTTTCCACAAGTAGTTTTCATGAAAATTACAAGTGATTGGAATGTTTTTGTACAATCCATCAACATTATCAATTCTGAATACACATAATCGCCAAAAATCTACAGGTTTTCATTTTTTCAATTACAATCGAGGTGATAGTGAATTGTTTTTTAAATTAATACCTGTGTATCTGTTAGTCTCCAAAATGTTTTTTTTATTATTCCATTACCAGAATATTTGTGAAAGACTCAGTTATATAATCAATAGCTTCCATTGGACCACATTTCCCTGTAAATGGAATATTTTACAGAATGTTATACATTCATCAAAATCAGCCAAGACCCAAGAGGAAAAAAGATCATTGTATGTCACCATCACTTTTATCTTTATTTAAACTACCACTACTGGAATCATGGCACACTTAATCTTTTTCCACACATTTTCAACTAAATTTTGTAATTTGTCTTTGCTCAGAAATAATATTCCTTTTAAATCCCATCAGTAAATTTTTACAAGCTTTGTTCCTCTTTTTCTTCACATGAAATATATCTACTAACTCAGTGCATTTGGCAACGAGGCCTTATGACCTCCCTCTGTAAGTTGAAACAAAAGGGATGAAGGATGCATGGATGATCCAAGAAAATTGGTATACAAAGATCCCCCAAATAGAACTTGAATGCATACACAAAGTGAGAAAACAGATGCTATAAATAAGCACAATGCAGGCATAATAAGAGATCTCCTTGAGTTGATGGAGTGGTCAACACAACTTCCAATGGTGATGACCTTAGATAATCTATTTTTTTGCCTTTAGAGTGATTTTTTCGTGTAGTCAAAGAGAATGATTATTGTCATAGGTCATCCCTTCAAAAAGTACTGTAATTAAATAACAAAACATTTTCACCCAAAGGAGTGTGACTCACTGTACCAAATACATTAAACCATAAATGCAGACAACAAACCATAGCATATAGTGTACTGTGGAAGGGTTAAAGTCCTCATCAGCTCTTTATATTTCCTACCACATATCTTTCTATCTGGAATACCTTTCTTCCTTGCCTTCCATTCCTTCCTAAATATCCGTTCCATTACTTATGCATTTTTGTATATTCATTAATATTTCATAATTTCAGAATGCCTACAGCCGAGAACTTGCCATTATTCACTCAATGTTTGATCAGTATGATCAAGCAAGAATTTTTGTACAGAAGTACTATGACTCCTTTTTGGAAGACTGGCCACACCTCAGTTCATTGTCACCAAAAATAAGGGCTCCAAAGTTACTGAACACACAGCTAACATCAGAATTATCAGTAAGTAAACTTTTAAAATTTCTGTACTAAATCATTAATGCCTAATTAAGTTGAATCATTAGCTGAACAGAATTAATTAATCATTAAAATTTCCTCATGTTTTAAATTGTATGCTTAAAATTAATTTAAGCCATATTTATTTATTTCTGAACCCATGTATCATTTAACTTATGTACGATGCCCAAAACACTTACCTTATACTTGATGAAAGCAAAATTAAATACAGCTAATTCCACATTAAAATAACCTTACTCCACGACCATGGTTTCACAGCGAAGTAGCATCGTCATGTGGTGATGCTGCTTTGCAGTGAAACTATGGTCGTGGAGTAAAGTTTTTTTTGTGGAATAATCTGTTTCATTTCACTTTCATCATGAAAGAATTCCACAGAGTGAAGTCTGAAACTGTATCTTCTTCATTATCCTTGTTTAGTATGTAGTATTTCTTTTGGGACCTCCATTAGATAAGATTTTGTTTACACAATTGTCCATTCACTTCCCAAAAAAAGATAATATTTGTTGTTCTTGAATTTAACTAAATGAGATAAATTTTCAGTCTACAGAATTTTTTTTCACAGCACAGTGTACTGTTTCACCTTACTTTCAACAGTTAGAATATATTCTCCCATTTTTCTCTTCTCCCTTCTCCCTGGTACCCAGTTACCTCTTGTATCTTGTTCTAATATTTTATACTCAGTCCAATATATGTAAATACTGTATTTATCCGAATATAAGACTAGGATTTTTTTTCCAAATTTAGCCTCCAAAAAACTTAACCTTGGGGCCGTCTTATATTCGAGTCACCTTATACAGTAGAGTGATGATTTTACATATACTGATTTTACAAAAAAATTGATTTCACCAATGTGACGATGCGATTCTAGCCGATCTTTTGTTTCTTCTTATGGTTACTGTTTAAAATGACATGAATTTGATGTAACACTTTTCGTAAGGCTGTTTTGGTTCCTGGAGGGAGTATTAGTACTTTTTTACAAAACAAAACAATAAAAGTTAATGAAACTTCAGCAAAATCTAGAAGAGTCTTTATAATCTCTTTTTCTTCTTTTATTTTATTATTTAATGTAATAATCTTAATAATTTAAATTAATTCATACACTACTGTGTAATTCAATAGTAACAAATTACTACCTGGATTCTTAGTAATTTACATTATTATTTTACTTTAATGTATGTCATCACGTTATTCAATCATGGGTTACAGATGTATTTGTTTAGGACAAAAACTATGCCACAATATTTGCTAATTAGTAAATTGTACAAAATGGAAACCTGACCAGAGGAGTCAGCAAATTCAAGTTTAGTTCCTGCAAACTCAATGGAGTGGTCACAAAAAGTGACATTGAGCCATCAAAAATTGCACGTGAAGCAAATGAGAATGCTATTCCCATGGATCCCACTGTCAATTTACAAAAGGAAGTAATAGAAAACAAACATACACAAATGAGAGAAGAATTACATGTTCCGTAATGGGTAACTAAAACCAAAGGGGAGTTAAACCACTCCTGATTAGTCTGCCCCATATACTCAAATCCCATTGTTCAATTCCCTCAATCCAGCACTGAAACTCAAAATGTGCCTTGCTTGAATGTGCCTTTGTGCAAAAATGAGTCTGCGAAACTAGTTAGTTAACATTCATTTTCTTTTGTGTATTGATTACAAAAATGTCCACATACTTTGTTTCACCGAGCATTGGTTAAAAGACACTGAGATTGGCTGTATCAACATTCTGGGATTTATACTTGCAAGTGCATCGTGTCATGTTAACTATAAAAATGGTGGTACCTTTATCTTCATCAGAAAGAATACAGACTTCTAGCCTTTGCTTCTAGACTTTGCTTCAGCGAGATTCAAAGTATAGACAAAGTTTTTGAATATTCCACTGTCAAAATTACAAAGTTCAAATTAATTATTGTTTGTATATATAGGTCTCTGGATGGAGATTTTAATTTTTTCATGGAGAACCTAACTCTTCTTATGGACAAAATAATTGTAAGTGGTAAAAAATTAGTTATGTGGAGACTTTAATATTGACTTAGGGTAACAACATGTGTCCGCAAGTGAAAGAATATAATGTCTTGCTGAGCTCTTTTAACATCTTTGCTCTGAATGGCACTCCAACATGGGTAACTGAAAGTAAGTCAATTGTTATTGACCAAATTGTAACTAACCTATGATAAATTTCGTGCAAATGTTTTTGACCCAGGGTTCTCAGACCACAAAGCGTGGACTTCCTTTCCACAGATGCCCCAAGTAATGACAGTAATTTCTTCTGGATCTCAAAATGGGTTTTTTTCGATGACCTCATTTATTTATTTTGCTTCCAACTTATCAACGAACATTGGGATGAAGTAGCCTCTGTAAGTAGTCTTGAAAGTAAAGTCAACGCATTTGTACAGAAATTCACCTATTATCTCGAATCTGCTTTTCCCATCAAATGGTGCAAAGTAACGGAGAGTAATGTGACAATTTGTAATTGGTTAACCCCTGAAATTGTCCAAATGAGTTCTCAAAAACGAATGTCACACAGTTTAGTCAGAACTTATAAATATAAATACATGATCATCAATAAAAATTTGATGAAAACTGTTCAAGAGGCCAAATCAAAAAGAAATGACTATTATATTGCCACTTCACAAAATGTCTCTAAAGACTCATGGTGAATAATAAATAGAGATTTCAAGAAACTACGTAGGTCAGTAATGCCAAACTACAGAACTTGAGAGATGGTCAACTTTGACTCAGTTTCCAACTCAGCTGATGAGATTTCCAACTCAGTTGATGTTGCATATATTTTTAATGATTATTTTATAGAAGCTGTTGACAATGCTACTACTGGGTTCGAGTCAATCCCTGTTGATACTCCAAACGGGATGGATTTACCCCTAACTACCGATGTCCCCCCCCCATTGTATTTTACCCTGTTACAATGAAATCCTAGAATTGGTCAGTCTTTCATTAAAAAATTAACCTCTGGTACTGATAATATCCCTGATAAAATTGTAAAAATCTCCCTACCCTATAGTGCCCATGTTTTGGTTTATTTTTGTAACCTTTCACTAATAGGGGAATTTTCCCAGTTCCTTTAAATTGAGCAAGGTTAAGCCCATATTGAAAAAGGGGAATATTTCTGATGTTGGTAACTACAGACCAATTAGTTCAATTTCTGGCTTTTTAAAAGTATTCAAAAAGGTAATGCAAAACACCTATTTAATCACTTACAAAGGCATTCTATTCTTAGCCCCTCACAATATTGGTTTCGAAAAGATAAGTCTACCTCATCAACCTTATTTATGTAGTAAATACCTTAAATGCCATTGATTCCAAATTTCTGACTGTAGGCATCTTTCTGGACCCTACAAAAGCCTTTGACATTGTTAATCATGATCTGGTCCTACAGAAGATGGCTCACAATGGAGTGACAGCAATAGCCCTCAAATGGTTTCAGTCATATCTCACTGATAGATCCCAAATGGTAGAAGTACCTCACATTTATTCCATGCTAAATTGCAAGAGAACACTATTTTCGGAAATACTTGAGGCTAAAATCGGGGTTCCATGGGATCTATTCTGGGTCCCCTAATATTTTTATTGCTAATAAATGATCTATCTGCCCATTTGCCTGATGTAAATTCAGTTCTATTTGCTGATGATGCCAGTCTACCTATTCAAGCAGAAAATGCCATAGACTTGAAACGAGTTAATGATGCCATGGCTAAATAAGAATATGTTAATCATTAACTAAAAGAATCTGTATGCCTCTCATTCAAGGGCTCTCCTCTACACACACACGTACCTACTTATGAGGATTTGTCTTTTGTGGAAAGGAGTCTTGGCATCTAAAAAGAAATAGATATCAGTCTATTTGACCTATATTCAAATATACATCACCAAATACTAGGGCAAAGGGAAATTTACATGTTAGACAGATGCACACAACAGTCTGCAGCAAGGGCCCTCACCATCAAGGGATAAAATATTACAATTCCCTGCCTCATACCTTGAAGAGTACTGAGAGTTTAAAAAATTTTAAAATAAAACTCTAGAATTTCTTAACACAGCAAGGTATATACAATGTAGAAGAATTTCACCTGCTATGTACAACATTGTAACTTAAAACTAAGTAAACTTTAAGCAACTTTAAGTTAAATTGTATTGTTTTTCTTATGTATCCTGTAACTTTTCATGTATTTTTGCCTATTATTGACAATGTCTATGTTGCCTGTAACCATTTGGATGAATAAATATGACAAACAACTGCTATTGAAGAAAGATCTGACCTTGAGATATAAAGCATTGGAGTGATAGCTTTGAGGATAGGAACCTTGTCAGCTGTTCTGAGTGACAAGCTGCCTTTGGGTCTCTCGTGAGCTGTGTTGTCACACCAGTGTGTGTTGTTCAGTGGAATTTAATAAGCTGTTTAGGTTTGTCAAAAATTAAAGGAATTAAATCGAAGAACCAACCATTAATAAAGCACTATAGAATATATTATAAATAAAAACAAATGATAATTTTGAGTGTTAAAATTGCAAAATATCATCTCTCATGCTACATACACACTTTAAAATATGAACTTTTATGAAAACAATGAATCTTTCTCATCAAAATGGAAGAATTGACAACTTTTTCACCAGACAGGCACTATTCTGTGCAAAAAATGTTATGTTCAACTTTAAGATTCACTGGCAGTACATGTAAGCATTTCACCCCGAGAATTTCAGCACAGTGACAGAAATATGATGATGAGACACAAAGTGACCCAAGATCTGGGATATTGCAAGATCATTGCAAAGTACCAATAATATTTTGCCGATTCAAACTGAGCTGAGTGATAATTAAAAGTTTTATTTACAATTACTGTATATATTCATAAATAAAATATAAATAATAATAAATATATATTGATCACTTTGTAGTGACAATAGATATTTTGGCCAATAGTAAAGTATTTTATTATGATACATCACATGTTCTTAGCACATATATCAAAATTAGCCATTATCTTGATTTTACATAATTTGATTTTATGAAACTGACAATTAAGGTCCCTATGTGTTGTATAAAATCAGGGTTCTGTTTTAATTGGGTACATAAGGCAATTCAATATTTATTATACATTTTTTAACACCAAATGTACCATAAAATAAAACTAAATTTTTTTTCCAATTGTAACCTCAGAAAAAGGGGGTCATCTTACATTTGAGTCGTCAGGTAAATACAATAGATTCTGGATTGAAACAAGAATAATTATATGAAATATGATGTGGTGTTTTCCTTGCATATTTTATTGATAAAATCCTCTTGGGTTTTGCACCATGTAGGGTAATTCAGGTAGGTCAATGATTTGATGAGAGACTCAGTCATAGTTCTAAAGGCAAATGATTGTTATTAATGGTTTTATTTGCCTTGAGAACAATAAATGAGTCTTTCATTGAAACATAGGCCCACTGGAATACTCTCACCCAGTGAAAAACCTGAGAGAATTTTTAGAAAATATGTAGTTTATCATATGTTGTGTAATAGGCATGAAGCTTGCGAGCCTGTTGGTTAGCATGAAATCATAAACTGAGGAAAATTAAACAAATTTATTACTGCAAATAACTAAATCTTGTTTTTCTTTGATGAGGAAATTTTTCATTATCATCTTTAAAATTGAGTATGAGGCTGTATTAATCCTATATGTTGGCTTTCTTTTACACTTTTACACACTTAAACTTTTGTTACAAATGAAGATTTTTTATCAGTAAGTGGATTTAAAAACTTATTGTAGTCAATAGATGTAATTACTATACCAAGGATGGCAATTTCATTTTCACTGAAAACTCTGAAGCCAGGAAAAGTTACAAGTGACTTCATAATGGAGTCTCAAATAATGTTAACAGTATCATATAAATAAATTCAATTGTCAGCGAGGTTACTTTGTGGAATCTCGACATTTTCAAAATAAAACGCCCTAGGTTTGATTCCACAGAAATGTATTGCACAACGCAACTGGTTTTGACCTTTCCAGGTCATTATCAAGAGTAAAAGTAATACAAGATTGGCTTGAATATACATAAGAGATGGGAAAATGAGAG
>WURS02287861.1:0-18745 GCA_011762765.2 Rhinocypha anisoptera
GAAGCCAAAGGAAAAGAGAGACCCCGAATGGAAGGGGAGGGAATGGTTTTTTTCGAGGGGGGGGGGGACGTACAGGAGATCGCCAGGAGGACGGGAGGAGGAGGGGTAGATATTGGAAAGGTAAGGGAAATGGCGAGGAAATTTATTTCGGGGAAAGGTTTGCGTTCCTGTGTGTGTGTGTCTGTGTATTGCTGTATGTGTGGGTGCAGACTACAGTTTTCGTAGGTGGCCAGGGGGGTGCGAGAGAGGGGAGGGGGATGGCTACTGATACAGTTTGGAAGTTAAATGGAGGGGGTTCAAAGCAATGCCATCCGACTCGGAAGGGTTGGAGAGGGGGAACGGGGCTGGTGTGCTGGTGGGTGGCCTATCAATTGGAGGATAATCGTGACCCCTTGGCGAAGTGCGTGGAATTATTATGGCGAACATTTATAGAGGCGTTGGATTTCGAACTATCGGGGATAGAACGGGTAACGCTGCCGGTTTATAAGCTTCATTATAACGGAAGTTTTTGAGCACTAGATTCTCCCTCGCAATTTTGGTACTATTTTTTTTACTAAACACGACAATATCCTAAGAAATAAACTTTTTCACGAATTTGGGCCCCCAGAACTTCCGCAAAACTACGACCGTAGAGTTCATAGTATAAAAAGATCAACGTACTTTTCCACAGATTTTATTAAGGGTACTAATGTTTCATCCGTGATAGGGCATCGTAAGGTGTAATATGCGTATGACGGTGAAAGGCGCAGTACCTTTAATAAAATATGTGTGAAAGTACGTTGCTCTTTGCATATTATAGATATTGGGGACTTCCATGAAATGAAGCCTGAAACCACTAAATTCGTTTTGAGAGTTGGCGATTTTGGAAGTATACCTGTTTTGCAAAGTAGATTTTTTATTGCTTCTCCCGAATTTTATTGAATATTTGCGATACTAATATTTAATGCGCTTCATCATCATTAGTTCTTCGACCCTAAGTTTGGTTGACTACAGCCCCTCATCCTTTCCTATCTAGTGCTAACTCATTCGTCCCTTGGTAGTTCTTCCTTCTAACGTATCTGACAATTTGCCATATATATAATTGTCCCTCGATCTACCCCGCGGGGCCTTCCATTCTATCATAGTCTTCATGAATTCATTACATCTCAGAGTGTGTCCTATCCACCTTGATTTTTCTTATCCTGCTCCAAACGGATTTCTTCTTCCTCTCTTCTGTACACTTTCTCGTTCCTAACTATCCGTCCACTTGTTATTCACCATCTTCCTCCAGCGCCATGTTTCGAGGGCTTATATTCTTCTCTGGTCTGCTTTTACATTGGTTCATATCTCTGATCCATAGAGCATGCTCCATACGAACATTTTTACACATTATTGTATGCTATCCAACTGAAATTGGTGAATTAATTTATTCAGAATAGATAAAAGTATAAGTCGACTGCAATATAGACCAAAACCCCTTTTTTTCTTCGATATTTCTCCCATCGGTTGCTCCTCACTCATTCCTTTTTTCCCCTAATGTTCCTAGTACCTTCTCCTGCCGTTCTTTCCGTCTAGTCTACCTTTCTACAGTCTACCACTCACCCACACCTCAAAGGTCACCATTATACTCTCATCGTCATTCCTCCTCCTATTGATATATTTGAGTTAACCTTACGTATTAAAACTGTCACTAATATTTTTTCTTTGCCCCAACCTTAATAATTCTCTTAACTTACTTTACCCCTTGTAAATGCCTCCTTCACTGACGCAATTCTCCTTAAATTTTCATTAATAAGTCCTGTTTCTTATAAAATGTTGCCAAAATGGTTGGCCATCTGCTCTCATTTATGTTGTCTTGATTTGATGTTTAACTTTGACCTCCTGTTTTAGAGAAATACTTAACTGGTGGTTATTTTACTCAGTATGCCTGACGCCGTAAAGCATTTAATGCATAACGACGTTAGGCATTCTGTGAGGATCGCAGGCCGCTGGTGACTGAATAACCAGTATTTCATTATCCACTAATACGACTGAATTAATTAGCGCCACACAGACCATCGCTCCTGCCTTTATCATTCCCCGTCCCTTTCTTTACTTCTATTTGTGCATGTTACCCTTCAAAGCCGCCGCAAGGTCGTGTGGCAGGGGGTGAGCCACCACCATACATGGACTTCCGCATGCAAAAGTTAGAAATTATTAATGCAAAAGGAAACTACTAGGTGCAAAACATATTCTCTATTGAATATACTATAGAAAACAAGAGGGACGAGATAATGATGGGGTACGGGTGTCTTTTATTTTCTATATTGTCTTTTTCGTGGCAATGACTTGAACATTATTATGGGAGTAATCTCATTTGATGCTCTAATTTAAAACGACATGTTCATGCCTGGCTTTAGGGTACAAACTAAGCTTTTTAATTATAAGACACCAGCCGGATTACCCTAGTGGATAGCTCGCCGGGTGATTCTAAGGTCGAGGATCCCAGTTCCACCTTGGGCATGGTTTTTTCGTTTTTATCAAAGGGTTTTTTCTTCGATTGGAGGAGGTTCTAAATGACCATACCCTTCGACGCACCTTATAAACAAACACTCCTATTAGCTATTTTTTAGTTCTAATTAACTTTACTGTAAGCATCCCAGGCACCAGGATTACCCAATTCAAGTTTCCCTCGTGTCATAGTTCTAATGTTTGGGTTTTGGCTGATATTACAGCCATATTACGTTCAAATACGAAGAAATCAAAATTTTCCCAAGTTTTTTTTCACTTTCCTAATGAACAAATCGAGATCGTGGTAGCCCAGCGGGCAGAGCGATTGAGTACTGAATGGGAGACTCGTTTTCGGTGTGGTAGGAATATGATAACGTGTTAGGTAGCATGAATAAGGCGCGGAATGCTTGAAGGGACGAAGAACAAATATTGTTAACCGAAACTATGCCATTCATTAAAAAAATTGGATTACGTAGAGCTCCACGTCGCTTTTCAATAGTTATAGCTGCCCGTCTCAAACCTACCTTTGATCGGTAGACTTCCCGTGACGTTAAGCTAATGTAAAGTTTTCAGGAACTGGCCTTTTTCCGAATTAAAATGAAAACAGTTTCCGAGCCAGGGACACTTGAAGGATCGTTTTGCGAAGAGGATCATACCCTCACGTTCGAACTGCAAGCCTCCCGTGTCAAATATATTCTTGTTGGAATCTTTCAGTCGCGTTCCCCTCTCCGTCGTAAAACCCCCACTTCTCCATGCTCTCGGGGGAATGTGTCTGGACGTCCCCTGGAACAAAAGAGAATGCAGGGGTCTTTTCGGACACTTCTACACCCCGACAAAGCTCCGCTTCCTTGGGGAAGGCCGCAGGCTCCCCGTTCTTCCAAAAGCGAATACAGGAAATTGATGGCGAAAGGAGATTGCAGCGTGTTAAGGGCTCTGTCTGCCTTCCCGGCGGAGGGGCATAGGGGTCTTCGGGAATGGTGAACGGGGAATTAAATAACAGGTACTCTTCATGCTTGCGGTGGTCCTAGCTGATTGATGAAACGTTCGAAAATGTCTTACTGAACACGGTGAACGATTTTAGTGTATCAGAATAATCGTATAGTGGAATTGCAAGATACTGTCTCAGGCGTAACGTAACGGATATCTTGCATAGTTGGAGAACCAGGAAAATAAGAGACTAGGCAACTTCAATCTGTTTTTTATTTTTTCTCATCCATGGATTTGTTGCAAAACACCCGATGATATTGGTTTTCAATGAAACCATGGTCGTGAGAAAACAAAAACATAAATAGCCAAGGTTCTTATTTTCCTATATTTCCAACTATAGTAGAAAGGTTTGATTGGCCGCCAAATGAATAGGAAACGTTCTATGTCCTCACGTTCGGGAGGGTACAATTGGGTGCAAGAACCAATCAGGTGTATTCCTTTTTTTTGGGCATAGATGTTAATTTTTTTCCTGGCCCGCTGCCCCCACAACCGTATCTTTTTATACATATTAAAGAAAAATAACCGTTCCAATCTGTGAGATGGCGAGCCTCTGAATGAATACCGCAATCGTCGTAAGTCCGAGTGATTGTAAGTAATTCAGTAATTGCAATCGCATAGTGGAATATACCCTTAAGCATGGAAACCCTCGAGTGGAAAATTTAAGCAGGCGTGTCCTTTCGGGTGGTTGGACCTGTTATGAGCCTTGAGCAATTTACATGCACTGCACATAAATAATAAATTTTCTAAATTTCATAATTTCTAAATTGAGCAATGCACTAACCCAATCACTGGAAAACTGAACTCGGCAAAATCATTGAAAAATCTGAGGGCTACTGCACAAAAAAAAATATATTTATCTCCCCATTCACTTAAGAGAATTTTGACATACCAAGCATTAAATTCAAGGCTTTTAGGCGTAACTATGTGGAAATTAATTTTGATATAAAATGATCTAAAACCCTTGCTCATTCACAATGATCATCCTCCTTTCAATGAGAATACATTGTTTTTATAATTTTATAACATACAGAGTATTATTCAGTACTAAAGTGGAAGTTCCTTGTTTCAATTACCTACTGAGGGAATCTTTCTTCTTTTTAAAATTCTGGTTTTCTATCTTCTACATCGTACCTAGCGAACACCAACAGCTTCTTGATTCCATCATGAAGTTTCGGAGGAAAATAAGCACTGCAATTTCACATTCACAATTTTATTGACACGACCATGGTTTCACTGCCATCATGGGAATCATTCTAATTGCAGTTTGAACGTTTCCTGTCTCCCAACTTAATTTCTCGGACAACACCATCTCACTACTACCTTGATCATATCAAGATTTCATAAATATTGCCGCTCTACGTTGCACTCGCTCTAATTCCAAAACTAATCCTACCTCATGAAGCTCTCATAAACTCGTACCTGTTTACCAAAAACAAATCACTAACGCAATGCAACAAATGTAACTACACCGTAAGTGAAACATAGGTTTACAGAATACGGAAAATATCGAATTTCACTATAGAAGTTCAATATTCTGGGAAACATGACCAGTATCTTAGGAAATAAGGACGATATTTTAAATCGTGTTTTTATTTTCTTATCACAAACGGACTTACGTACGTATATACATCAGATGTAGTGCTAACGGAATAGTGAAAATATCATAAGTAATATTTTATGGCGTGATCATTTCCGTAGTGAGAATATATTATTAAGTCCATCACAGGATTAGCATCATTCATCATTGCTACTTCAATGATGAAGATTGGTTGTTTGCATTCCCTCATCCTTTCCAATCTAGTGCTCATTCTCTTACCCCATGGTAGTTCTTAATATTTTTCCCATATACGTATATTTTGTCCCTCGGCCTTCCCCGCGGACTCATCCCTTCTATTTTTCCTTCTATTGTATTCTTCACGAATTCATTATGCCTCAGGTTGTCCTATCCACCTTGTTCTTCTTTTTCTTACCATACTCCACACTAATGTATCTCTTCCATTCTTCCGTACACTTCCTCGTTCCTAATTGTCCGTTCGCTTGATCCTCCTCCAGCACCATTTTTCGAAGACTTCTCTTCTTCCCTGGTCTGCTTTTATAATGGTCCATGTCTCTGATCCATAGATTGCCATACTCCACACGAACGTTTTCACATGTAGCATTGATTAAAAATCGAAAAGATCCGTGTACATTTAAGCAACAAAAGGAACTGCGTGTGTTGCAAAATGACCTTGCTGTCGATGCACCCAATAGACCGAAAATACTACCACTCCTACCTGTGATCGGGGGGAGGACACTGCAAGTGGCCTTGTGTCAGAGCACTGGGGCCCTTGATTGTCGCCGAGGGGTTTCTGTCGAGTTCTACCAAAACGCGAGAGAGCGCTGCATGCAACGCCATAGGTTATGTCGGCCTCGCCCTCCATTGCGTGTGTGTGTCTCGGATTCTGCTCTTTGTCACGTTCTCATGCTGTTTACGTACTCATACTTCCCTTATCTATAGGAGTCTTAGGACTCGCCGGCACGATCGCTGAACACGCAGGCACAGTCGTCGTCGCTATCTTCTATTTTTTTTGCAAGAGTAGGAAATTCTAAACACGGGAGACCCGAGTGCTATCCTTTTCTTAAACGGGACTATGGCTTGCCTCCTCCGATTATCACGCACTTGAAATTTATGACGGTATAAGATCAGCTCAGAAATACTTTTCCTCGAGATAAGCTTAACGTGCTCGTGAGAAGTGTAAATGTATTTATGGATACCGGTTACTCGACACAAAGATGAATTCCGTGGCTCAAAGCACTGGGCCAGATTGGGATCCGCCGAGTAAAGTACCGTATTTTCCGACTTATGAGACTCGCCCTGTTTGTTGCAAAGAATTCCGTGAAAAATGAATAGCAATTATAACACCGTATAAGATGCAGGGTGACTTTCCGTAGATTTATTTTTAGAAAAACCGCGTCTTATAAGCGACGAAATATACTACATCCATCTAGAGCGTCACCGGATCTACCTTTAGTATCTCCCTCCCCCTTATATTTAAATAACTGTTGCACTAGGACGATTTAGTATTTCAAATATGAACTAACAGACCAAATCTTACTCAGGTTCATTTATGCGTAGAGTCATTCTCGCTTCTGAGTGACTG
Source organism: Rhinocypha anisoptera (assembly GCA_011762765.2). Classification (NCBI taxonomy): domain Eukaryota; kingdom Metazoa; phylum Arthropoda; class Insecta; order Odonata; family Chlorocyphidae; genus Rhinocypha; species Rhinocypha anisoptera. The sequence continues at coordinate 6,597 of WURS02287861.1, forward strand.
GCCACTCTGGGAATAACGTGTGAAGTATATACAGAACGAATAATCGTTAAACATCACATTCAGACACATTTTACAGAGGTTGAAAACTAGCTCGCTGTTTGCATGACGATATTCGACTAATGGAAGTCTCTAAATCCGTTTAGGTGAGGGCATAACGCATACTGACCATTGAAAGACTATAAATCCCGTATGATTCATGACCTCGTGTGCGATAAGGAAGGTCATGATAAATGCGGCGTGGTGGCTGGGCTATATAATTATATGGTTTCATTGAAAATTAGACTTGAAAGTCAATAAGGAATTGGGATCATTTGTTGTGCTCGTTATTTCGAAACAATGTGGGAGATCTTCGATGTTATTGTAATTTCGAATGTCTTTAACGAAATAATGACCGAATCACTTGGCTAACTTATATGTAGCTTAACATTAAAGTTTCTTCAACTGGAGTTCAGTAATTACCCGACAGTAATTTCTATTTGATATTCAACCGTCTTCTGGATGTAATTAAAATGGCTCCGCAGTGCTTCTATCAGTACTCTTAATGTGTTACAAATTAAAACTAGTTAAATTATCAATAGGAACAATTATTGAGTATGATGCATACCAATATGTATTTAAACAAGTTATCCATGGCTGGAAAAACCCACGTTTTTCTATTGAAAGCATAAATTATCGTCATTCACATTATTGTTGACAGAGAAGTGAATAACTTTAATGCTAACACTTCAATTTTAAAAATCAGATGAGCCGAGCTTCATTTACATGTCGCTATGATATACACGTGGCATGATTCACTATTGAAGCAGTTCATTTTGCTGGAAAACATTATTATTTTCATTTTCCACTCTTCTATTCTTTGAGGGAATTCCGTTCTCTTGAAACTGTACCTTGATCTCTCTCGACTTTCGTCGCAGCCATTTAGCTCTCTAACAAAGAACAAACAATAGCAATGGGTAAGAAAAGAGTAAATCGTGCCCATGTACTAAAACACTGTCCGTGATCAAGAGCTTGCATTGTTCCCGAAGCTTGCTTCTCCACCGAATTGATATCAGAGTCATTACCAGTTAATACCCCATGACCTTCCCACATGATGCGTGACGTCTACGCTCTTGGCCTAATCCAAAGCTTGTGCGCATGGTGCGTTTCAAAACCTAGAGGTTCTAGGGTTGGTTCTCTCCTCCAATCGAACGAGAGGGAGACAATCACCGAGTTCACGATACTGGACTCTTTAGAGCCATGGGGAATACGCCATGCGAGTGTGAATCCTGGGGGTAATCTGTGGCCAATCTGTGTCTTAATCGACCAGAGTAGACCAGAATTTACGACTTTTGCAGTCCGGTGCACGAGGGCCGACATTGCTAAAGCCACCCCTTGATGTAAGATCGTGTTTCCTCATTGACCCGGGGTGGGCACCCCCGTAGCATTGGCGCCGTCTCGGAGAATGCTTATCGCACCTGTGTTCCGTTCGCTTCTCCATTTTTACTCGTCGAATGTCTAGTACCCCGAAACAGAGATTTCACGCGACAGTGCATCTATGGAGAAATGGCGCTCTTTTACACTTCGCCCTCTTTGCCGGTGGACAAATTACTCGTGTGGGCATTGTCCTCTCTTGCTCATCCAATTAACCCACCCGATTTGGAGCCGGTCAGAGTAGCCTGATGAGTAGCACGCTCGCCAGACGACCCAAAGGTCGCGGGTTTGAGTATCTCCTCGGGAATGGGCGTTTATTTCTTACTGTTGGTTATTCTTCGATTTTAAAGATGTGATAAATGAAAATGCAGTCGGCTCACTCAAACAAAAAAGAGGTGCTAATACTTCGATTTGAGACTCATCTATTAACTCAAGGCACCTTGAGAGGTCTTCGTTACTCTGAAATATACATTCTGGTGGGATTTATAAGTAGTTCATGAAACCATATTGCAAAAAAGCCTATAATTTTTTATATTAATAATATTCAAAACCTCCCCTTTTTTCCCATGTCTATTTTTATTCGATTTTTGTATTTATTATTTTACGTTACTGTTCGCCGCTGTCAAGATATTTTCGGTGTGCTATGCTCGGCCACTTTAATATATAGACTGCCTTTAATGAAAGTGGACGTAGTGAGAAATCAGGAAAACAAAGACAAAGCTTTTTAAAGGATTGGAATAAAAGATCAGAATGTTGCAGAGTGGTTTTGAGATAGATGGAAGTTTTTAGCACTAACGATAAAGCTAATGCGGCTATGTATATTCATTTCTTAGAAGCTTGCTTTGCGTTTTTTCTTGGATTTGTATCGTATTTGCAACTGCAGGAAAAGACGATTCTTAGCAATCAACCAGATTTGAGTCGGACTAAGTCTTGCAGAATTAAATATTTTAAATAATTCAATGTTTAATTCACAATTCCGAAAGGCTAACGTACTTTGGTTCTACAATTCTGCTGGTATGCTCTTTTCTTGTTAATTGATTTCCTTTTAGTAGGTTAATAGTCTCTTTCCATCAATGTAATGCGTTTGAATTAATCCTTAAGTTATAGTGAGGAGGACAAACACCATGTTTGCAGTAAACCTAGTCTTAAATTAATTATCAGTGATTCAGAAAGATTCTCATTCGACATTTTTATTCACCCTAATGCGGTAAGGTTTGTTTTCTTGCGCTGCATCTCGAGATCCTCAGCTTCTTTTAGTTACACATATGCCTCCTAAATATGTAATTTAGTTGTTCATGGATTTGAGAGCTGTAAGTGTGTATTTCGCTGTATTTACGGCGCGTTATTTCTACGGATATTACTGCCATGGGCAAATCTACACGTATTGATTTTGATTTCCATGGAAGCTTGTATTTTTCACGATAAGAATCGAATTTTGAAATATGTAAATCAGCCAAGTTTAGTTAGTCGCGTTAGTTCCAAGTTTAGAAAGTCGTGTTTTATTCCTCTCGGTACATATTATTCGATTGATACGATTCTTTTAATTCATTTTCCCTTAAATAAATTTTAGATTCTCAAAGATACAGGAAAGTCGCTATTTATGTACGAGTAGGAAAATATTAAGAGAAACTCGAAATGGAAGTATTTGGACAAGTGACGAAAAATGCCATTTTTATCAGAGAAAAAGGCGACATAAAATTTATCTTGGTATTATTTTTACATGGTATACTTTCATTATAAGGTCCTCTTTCAATGGCTCTTTGGAGTACTTCTTCATTGGCTCTTCCTTATTGGATATGAAATAAAGAAACGCACAACCATTCGGACGTTGCTCAGCAACCTTATTGATCACCATCATACGTTTGCAGCCCGGAGATTGTTTTATCTATCGCAGCTCTCAAAGCTATCCTGTCACCTGCCAACCTCTTCATACCTTCGTGACTCCTAACTCTAACATTCTCTGCAATGTCTCGTACTATGCCGTCTTTGGTCTACCTTCGCTCCAATGGTCCCTTCAAATACGGTATTCACTAAACTCTCATGCCTCATTATGTTTTTATCATTCCTCTGTAGCACCAAATTTCCTTCTTGGTCATGAGGGGCTAGCGTAGTTAGTAGAGCTTTCAGTTATTGACTTAAAAAGTCCCAGGCTCACACCCAAGATTTAGAACTTCAACGATCTCTTCTTAATTTCAAATGCGACTTTGTATAGGCATTTGAACTATTCGGAAAAAAAGCAACGCAGGGAAGGCATCCGGCTCGCCAACACGGATCACGTGAATTTTACATGGCGCCAGGCTTAGTTCCGCGCGAGTTCGAAACGCTAGTATCAAACTAGCCTCCAGATCAATGTAGTTGGTTAATCTAAGCATAAGAACACTGCAATTTCACAAAACAAAATTATTTCTTCTTACGACCCGTGTTTCGCCGTGGCACGGCATCAGCACCTGAACAGTGCCACTGCGAAACCTCGGGTTGTAAGAATAAATAATTTTGTTTTGTGAAATTGCAGTGTTTTTCTTCTTTTCCTCAAAATGAAAGAATTTCACATAGTTAAGCCGAAGACCATCTCTGTAGTCTAAGCATAAAAATTCTTGATCTGAAAAACTTTAACTCTCTGAAATTTGAGCGTAGAAGCGAATGGATGGCTAATCTACGGGTTAAGGTAGGTTTTTGATGATCTCCAGGTTAGATTTTCCCAGTTTCATCTTAACTTAATCCCTCTTCAAACCTGCATACTTCATACCACCTATCATTTTATTCAAAATCCCTATTTTCTTCCTACCCGTACCTCGCTTACCCAAAATTTTTCCCTCCACTACAGCCTTCAACAACCCATTGCCTCTGAGCACCCCTACCATTCTCTGCACTTCTTCATTAGTTTTTCTCTCCGTCCACCTCACCTTCTCCATCCTTCGCCAAACCCACATCTCAAAAGTCGCCAATCTACGCTCATCATCCTTACCCGTGGATCAGGTTTCGGATCCATGTGTGTATAGAATATGGAGGCGGCAAAGTCGTGTAAGCTCGATGGGCTCGAATTTGAAAAAAAAAAAATAATAAAAAATTAAAAATATAAAAGTTGATCGATTTCGAAATTTTTTCAACCTCGTCTCAGAACGCGACTTTCATGATAGAATCGGACCTTTTTTTAATTCCGAGCACCCAGGAACCGCGCCCCACGCCGCGCCCCTCCCTCTCGCCAGTCGATCGCGTCTGCATCTCGCTTGACCGACGGCTGGATGTTTCCTTTTCACTCGGGCGCCGCCGCCGATTCTCCCCGTCGAGGGTGGAACAGGACAGGAAGGACGGGGTGTGTGAGCGATTGAGCCCATGAAGGTTGATTTCTCTGCTAGCGTGTCTGCCCATGGGCGCTATCGAGTGACAACTGTGTCAGTGAAGCCTCGACGCCCAAGAGCCGACTTTCCACTGCGGCAGCGACATGGCATTAAGCCGTCGCGACAAATGTCGGCGCAGTATATCAAAACTATACGCAGGCGCCTTATCGAGAAGATCGACATTGATCATTTAAGCCGGGTTTACGCGTAACACGTGACTGTCATAACACTGAACTGATAACTCCACTTCTATGGGTTAATGCATACTCCTGTATGAGAAGGGATCGATATTTGACATAATCGACTGACTCGAACTATGTGGAGAAACATCTTTCCTATTTTTCAGGGGATCGTAATAAGTATCCATGGAAGTCGCTTAAGCTAGAAAAGTCTAGTAATGAAAGGAAATAACAGGCATTCTAGATGCATATTATGGAAGCTCATGTATATAGTTCATCCATAGTGAAAATCACACCAAATATAAGCAGAATTAGTACAACAAATGTAATTCATAAAGTTTTAAGGACGGCCGTGTTAACCGAATGGGCAACGTGCTTTTCAGCTGACCAAAAGGTCGTGGGTTTGTATTCGACCCAGAACATCGATGTTGCATTTGTGTAAAAATATTTTTTCCTGAATGGCTAGTGCCAGTATGAGAATGCGTCCGTAAAAATAAATGCGCAAAAATCAATTACCAAAGGGAACCCATAATATTGGGAGAATTCTTGAGAAAGGGAAGAATAAGATAATGTTATATGCTAATATGTTTCAATATTTCATTTCATTTTTACATTTCTACGCCTGCCTACATGCCATTTATGGACAACTTTGATTTTCCCACAATTAACCTCGCATCTTAAAAATAGAATGTCATGCACGTAAACAGTAAAAAAAAAATTATGAAAAGTAAAGAAATATTCTCATATGAAATAGAGTTGAACTAACCGCAGAGGTCGGTAATTAAGTCGCTGGGACGAGACTGGTGTCGTCAGGATACTGCTCAGGGTAAGACAAGCTGACGATAGCTCTCGACTTTTTGTAGCCCTGTGAAGACCTAATGGCAGCAATGTATCAAGATGAGTGAGATGCTAGGTTTGGAAAAAATTAATTGAAAAGTCTACGCTTGGAAAAGACATTTATTTTCAATGTACACGAAAGGTGACATCAAACCCTTTCGAATGCGATGAGTGAAATGTTTCAAAAATAACATTTAAAAGGAATACCGCTATGCCACCAATTCTTCCACGACGAATTTTAAGACATTTTTCCAAGTTTCCCGCCTTTCTATTCTTACATCATGTAAACACCATTAAGTACGTATGAGATAAGTGAACTAATCGATGTAGTTACGATAACAGTCGCCCGTTACGTGTAACTACAGCTTAAAGTCAGCTTTAAACGAATAAATTTATCGAGAATCGATATGTTTGGTATATTGACGATATGGGTGACGTGGTGGACCTTTCTTGATGTGTACCCCTTCTAATTCAACGGTTCTCATCAATCACGATGTTGTCGATATTGTTCCATATGCCCGATAAAGTAATAAACTAAATTTAAGGCAGCAATGTTACTTATGCACCTACGAAAATAATGATATTTCTTTTGGAGATGGATTTTATTATGGCAGTGGGAAAGGAACCGAAGAGTGAGCCTTTGAAAATAGGAAGTACTTGCTGATTGTGGACATAAAAAGACCAAAAAATGTTCCGCTTCGGAATAGGGAAATGGCTCCGCCGTAAGATGGTGTGAAAAAAATGTAGCGGGTCAAATGGCTACTGAAGAGGTTCCTACGAACGAAGAAGTAGAGAAGATAGAAATCCTTTGAAAACTCAGTCGGAGGAAGAGAAGGGAATTTTTTTAGGGGGATACATGAAGGGATACATTGGTTTGGGGTTGGGCAAACGGCAAGAACTTCAGCGGAAGGTATTGAGTTTCATGAACGTGAAAGAAACGGACTTGTCAGAGCTTAGGGAATACTCGGACGAAGAGGTTAACGGACAACAAAAACAAGCGGAGAACCGTGTACGATCCTAGTATTGATAATATTGTTGAGTTTGATGACTCCAGTATCGCAATCATATATTCCGTTCATGTCCATCGATTAAAACATGAAAATAAATAGGAAGAAGACTAAAATACTAGTATGCGGAAGAGAGAAGCTGAGTGCAGACGTCCTGCTACAAGGACAGAAATAACAGAAAGTGGAATTCTTCACTAACTTGTTAGGCAGGATTACATAGGATAGAAGTAATGTATAATCTGATGTTTTCCCGGCGAATAATATGGGTGAAAAGTCCAAAAATAGGATTTAGAAATAAGAACTATCAAGTGGCAAGAGATTAGTTCCAAATGGGAGAAGATGGAGGGCTGCAGTCAACCAATCTTCGGATTGCAACACTAATGATACAGTATCGTACTCGCCAATTCGATATGCCGTCGCCTCCTCCGACGATTCGAGGCGTCACAGCCCGACGTGGCCACTGCGCACGGAGGGGTAAATTCAAACCCCCACCCTCCGCACGCACACAAAAGAAACACGATCGCGTCATTCATATTCCCACTGCCTCGCTCTCTCTCGTTCCTCCGCGGCGTGGGCGTTCAGCTGCCCTCGCCACGGCCACGTGGCCGCCTTTCCAAGAAACGGCGACGTTTGTGGAGTCGACCGCTCAGAGGGACTGGAACGAGTCGCCTAAATGTTCGCTCGTCATCTCCTAGATTTTCACAACACGAACAGGATTAACGCTTCCATTTCCTGGTCGCCGGGCCGAACTGAAGAGACAGACGCAACAAACAAGTGTAGGGAAGGATCTACGGTAAAAAGCGCGGGGTGATAAGTCGCAGTGGTCAGGATGCCTCTAATAAATTATCCCTGCACCGCCATAAACAATTTGAATTGTCAGTTGGACAACGGAAAAATGACCCGATGGGAAACTGTATGCTTCTAACGATTTTATAAATGACTACGGTTAGAAGTTTATGATTTGTGCACGTCAGGCATTTGATGCAGTTTCCAGTACTGAATATAAAATGTTTAAGCATTTCATGATCATAAATAGGTATGTTGTCATAATTCATCATGGCCTTCAAATATAAAAGTCCTAGGTGTCGTCACGCCAATGTCTGACGTTATTTGCTCACTCACCCAATCAATCTTTAGAATAAGTATTTTTATTTCCCCCATTTTGTCCTCGAGTTCTTGGTAACTGATGACTGCGTGAAAATGTGTATTCCTTGGAACTCTGTTGCTTTCGAATCGATTTCTCGGAACCCCCGAAAACTGATTTTTATCCATTACAAGCGGCAATTTGTATTATGACTAAAATGGCCGCCGTTAAACCTGCAGTCCGTCGCCCAGTAGCGGAATGGGGTCATTTCATTTCCATGACTCATTTCACTTAGACTTAATTGGTTTGATTTATTTCACCGCCCGCTAGAGGGGAAGGACGAGGTCGAAGGGTGTCGGTCGAAAGGGGACTTTTCAGTTGTGGTCACAACCGCGGTCGAGGCAAATTATCTGCGGGCAGTTTATTCGCCTAAGAGGTAAAAATGCTTTAGATGGCATTTGTAGCAGTGGATAAAGTCCATTGTCACTCATTGTTTAATTAAATACACTTTATTCCCCTTCCAACAGGTTGATTTAGCTATGTTCAAATCCTTCACCCTCGCATTGTGTTACAACGAACAAATACCACGAATGTGTCGATCATCGAAACCCTGACCGAAAGGCTGAAACAGTCATGTTATCCTGCGAGAAAAGGTCATAGTTTGGAAAAAGAGCCTCCTAGATGGATTTCCAAGATATATATTTTTTCTTCTTAAATTCCTGTAATTATCTTCTTATCTTGTCATGTTGCTATTTTTGTGTTTGTTTTTTAGTCCATTGTAATTAATTTTATTAAATTTAATGTAATAATTTCTAAGGTTTGGGATTTAGGTAAATTTATGCTCGTATGTTACCACCTGACCAGATGGTCAAATTGTAACTATTGAGATCAAATCAACATTAGCTTAAAGTAAGGTAACTCATGAAAATCTTGTAGGTATTTTTACTTTTCATTTTATGTAAATTTATGACGCTGGCTTCACTTAGTGAAATGTTTGTATATCCATGATTACCAATTGAATGCATTGCAGTTACTTTCCACAGAATTAATTCTGAGGAAAAGTACGGTATTTATTCAATTAGTTGGTTTTCATTTCATATTTAATTATACTGGCACGAAATTGCAATCGACTGGTTCGGAATTTGTAGAGCTGTTTATTTAAAGTTTTGCCGCAACAATTTTAAAATATGGTGTCACGTTTGTTTTAAACGAAGGGAAAATTCCAAAAATATTCTCCAAAAGGTTTTAATAAACATTTTAATTGGACTCATTTCCACAGGACGGATCAATTTCGATTTCTGCGGTAATTTTCAAGTTACGACACTGTCTCAGTTAAAACTTTGTGGAAGTCCAACACTGCCTTCTCATCCTTCTCCGTAAGTTGCATAACACCCTTGATATCCTTAATTGGCCGTGCACTATTCGAGGCCTAAGCCTAAACATAAGTCTTACAGTGCTTGTCACTATCCTCTTCATGAAAATCATATTCTTCAACTGGAGAAGACAAATGCTTTAGTGCACTCTTATATGTTTAATCACAAGTCTAGAATGATCATACCCGAAAATCTCTTAAGAATGTTTGACATTCCCGCGGGAAAAGCTGCCCAATTTAATCTTCGAAATCCAGTCTACCATACATCTACCTGTAAAAATAAAAGTTTTCCCGTACGTAGTTGGTATATGGTGCATTACCATGACCTTCTTGGGTCTAACATCCTGCCACTTACGACCATGCTTTCGAAGCAAGGCTGCATTATTAGATGTTGATGATGTAACCGTACTACGAAAGCATGGTCGCGTATATTAAAATTCATGTGGTTTCTACATAGTTAGTTTATTTACTCCTAGAATTTTTAAGTTAATGTTATTTCAAAAAAATATGGCCACTCCTAGACTTGATACGGAGTGATCCCACTGAGAATCTACCATTTCTGTCCTTGGGCACACCTCAGCGTCTTGCTTAGAGCTTGAGTTTCTCGAAAGGGAGAGAGAGAAAGAGAGAGATACGGAGGGCATAAAGGTTTTGTTTGGCCACTTAACGCCTCAATTACGGGGCGCCGAGTAAGAATGAACGCGGCAGGAGGAAGGGCGAGGAACGGAGGGAAACTTGCAGGGAAATACGCGCGGAGGTGAGTGGATTTTAAAGACTTTTGTGTAGTTGTTGGGACTATGGGGGAAGGGAGGTGGGTGGGTGGCAGGGAGGTAGGTGTGAGAGGGGTCTAGATAGTGTATGTGGAAATGCTGGGGTGGAGTCTGTGTTTGATGGGGATGTCTTTATAATGAAGGGAAGGTGTGCACGAGTGAGTCAGTGGGTGGCAGAAGACAAATTTTACTGATTCAAAGTGGTCTACCTGAGCCGTCGTGAAATAAGTCGTAACATGTTAAATGAAATTCCTCCGTTGTGACTTCATCTAAATGTAGTACATCGAACCCCACAAAACACAGCGAGGTATTCCACACCACTAAACCACAAACTGTTATCAAGGTTGGATCTCATTCAGCATAAAATCGAGTAGTCTACGGTTACGAACGGGTTTAATTGTACCGTGTTATTTATTTAAATTTTCAATTGCACACAAACATCATTTGGCCAGTTATAGTGGACAGTACAACAATTTTTTTGTAACACATGGACGAAACGAACATAAATTACTATCCTAGGCGGAGGATGTAAAATAAACCTAGCCGGGATTCGAACCTGCGATATCCAGATTGGTAAATGAGCACGTTAACCCACCGCCACCGAGACCGGCCGAACATGAAGTGAAAAAATATATGAAAATCTGAGGATTCACGGCATTTGTGCAAAACACAAGCTGTTTCGGAGGTTTCAGAGGCATAAATGTGCTGAAGTTTACGAATTTCTCGGACCGGGCTCATTGGATTTTGAAGAATGCAGTCTGGTGGTATGGTGGCGAAACTGTTGTCTTCAAAATCCAACGAGAGCATCGTAGATACAGCCGACAAAAATGCGAAATCATCGAAGTGCAAGCTTTTTTAAGAACCATCAACAATCCGGCCCAAAAACGGGAAGACAAGAGGGGAATTAATAGAACACTTGAAAATGGATCTCACTACGGACTAAGCGAAACTATAGATTTTCTTGGTAGTAATTTTGTTTATATGGTTCTTCGACGGTTATGGCCACCTCTTCAAATCGTAGCAAAAAATCTATTTGATAAACAACACTTATGCTCTAGGCGGTATTCGAACCCGCAACCTTAGCTGACGAGTGCTGTACCCCCATGGTAACTCTTCCGGCGCAAAACTTTCATGTTGAAATCTGTGGTTGGTTTGCAAATTTTCTTTACGATTATTAATGTATCCATAGTGTCAGTGGTCATTGAATTTAGATTTATTATTAGTCTATTAGATATTGGAAGGATTCAAAAGGAAAAGAAGGCTACTTTGTGGATCTTTAAGGAAGTATTGAGGAAGAGGCTAACAAAGTGTAATAGGCGGAGTGTGGCTCTGTAAGGAGCAGAGGCTTGGGCAATCATGAATGAGGATGTAGAAGACTAAGAGGCCGTGGAAATGTGGGTATGGATAAGGATGGAAGGAGTGAGCTGGGGGGACATAGTGAGGAATTGTTGAGGAGAGCTGGTGAGGAAAGGGCCTCGATGGAAAAAATAAGAAGAAAAAAGAACTGGATTGGACTTTTCCTGAGAAGAGATGATTTGTTGGTGTCTGAGTTAGAAGGGATGGCGGAAGGAAATCGGGGAGGAAAAGGATGTAAATGCTGGATGATATCAAAGCAGGAGGAAGATGTAAACAAAGTGACAGGCCGAGGGAAGAACAGAGCAGAGGAGTAAATGAATAAACCTGTCGACGGGGCAGAAAAACGGATGGATGAATGAATGAAGTTAAATGGTTTTTAAAATCCATTTTTACGTGATTTATAATCAGGATTACCGGGCATGTGACGTTCACCCTTGCATTTCCCCAACTGCATTTCGTTGACAAACCAGCCGAAGGGACGTTTCCGTTTAGACGGGCGTGCCATTTGCCGCTTTGCGGTGGGGTTCTTTTCGATGCGCCGTAACGGCTTACTCCGCTCAATATCGCGGTCGAGGATGCGAGCAGGATTCAACTCGTTACAAACGCCGTGACCCCTTTCCGCTATACTGCGCCCAGGGCACTTGGTTGTCGGATCCATTTTAAAAAGCATCTCGAGCACGCCAAAATTTGCTCCGCCAGAGTGGTGTCTCACCCACCTCCTCCCCCCCTTCCCCCCCCCCCCCCCCCCCCCCCCCCCCCCCCCACCCCTCGCTCCCCCCCCGCTCCCACCCCTCCT
>WURS02287971.1:0-18744 GCA_011762765.2 Rhinocypha anisoptera
CATCAGCCCGGCGACTCAAACGAGGCATCGCGGATCGGCAAAGATGAGGTGCATATCGGCGATCAATGACGAAAATCCGAGTATTTTTCCAAAAGGTCACGGTTCCATTATGGTCCACTTCCCAATGATACTGGCTGTCTTGTGACGGAGCGATGCTCAAAACCAGTACGGATATCCTAGATTTTTTAAAATTATAGCCCCTGATTTCCAGTCCCTTTGCGAAATGCATATTATTAATATTATCTTTTTTTCCCGGAAAGCTAGACCCCGCGGCCATGCATCTGCGGTTTAACCTTGCGACCCACCGTCCGACGTTTACTACCAGTGTAGCTATAACAAAGTAATCATCCCTCCGAATCCTAGGGATCACACGCCTCTCGTCATTGGTCAGAAAGTATTAAGGTGTCTGTTATCCAGTTAGTGTTTTAAATCTGCCCATGAAGTCTTTTTTATATTAACATTTTGTTCGGTAATTTCGTCGAAGCTACCTCTTGAATGTCTTCATTTTATTTTATGGTTTTAATAATTGAATGATGTACCTCCATAGTTTAAGAAAAGATAGAGAAAAGAATATAGTTTAAGAATAAACGGCAAAAGGGTTTTGATGTTTTTGTCCAAATGATTAGAAATGCATAATTCCGAATATCAATACCCTCTGGGGAATATATTTTTCCGTGTGTTCTCCATTTCGTTTACTCTGAAACCTATTTTAGGATTTTCCTGTATGACCCTAGGATTTTCCTGTAGAACCCTGTGATTTTTGGCTGTAGACCACATAACCGTTGATAGACCTTATCCTGACACTGGATATAAATGGGCGTAGTAGCCCATTGGGTAGGGACTTTTACTAATAATAGACTTAACGGTTTCGAACCCAGGTAACGCCCCTGGAAACCTAAAGCTAAAATCAAGCTGAATGATTCTTTTGGACATCAGATCTTACTGGAAAACCACTGGAAGGTATTATGATTTGTGATATTTTACACATCCTTAGACTTACTTCTAGGTGAGCTCTACCCTCAACTAACTTACCAACGCTAGGGTTGAATACTTTGATAGTAGCTAGTGATATATTCCGATGTTGATAATGTTAGGCAGGTGCTTTCTAACCTTTATTTCGGATATTTCCCATTAGGTTGAAAATATTCATAGAGGGATTGTCTTAATTTATTGTGAACATAGAGCCGGTATTTCACCGTATTTTTGAACAGCGTAGTGTCGACTTCCAGGGATACATTCCATGGCTCTCTCCAGGTTCCTGTTTCCAAATATGAGTTCTATCCAATGTGATGTGGATTTTAAATGGTATGAGATAGCATTAAAAAGACGAGATATCACCATTTATAGTAAAAGTTATGAAATATATTCTCCGTGCAATGCATGTGATTATTTGAGTAATCAAAATTATAGTACCTCATAAGTACATTTCATCATACATATGAAAAAAACCGGTTTCAATACACATATTCGCCGACGCGTCAAAAGATAAGTTATTCAATTGTTAATGTTTGTTCCATTTTAGCTTGGACGTTATTTACCGTGTAGCGCAGTTATAAAGAAAAACTTGCGCCATATAATTAAAAAAATACACTTTCAATACCCATAAAGCTCAATTTTTGTGCTCCACATGTGAGATATGAAGTAAAAATAATATCTCTGGCACTTGTGATATCAGTGAATAATTAAGAGGAGCAGTCTTTTGTCCTCATAGAATTAGGTTCTAAGCCAGATGAGATGTACTTATTCGAAACTAGTACCTGACATAGTAGAAGCAGAGTCCTGTGCTCAACTGTTTACTATACGGTCGTTAGATATCCATTATGAGTGATCCATTTGGACAAACTCTTGAATGATCTGAGCAGTTCTGTTTCCTATATATAAAAAAATTGAGGAAAACAATGAGAGGCACTTGTAAACTGAGCATTCTCCTTATACCCATATGTGCGGATTTAACACACCATAAGGCTTAAAGTTTAGGGAGAAACTAACCATAGGCTTGAATGCGTGGCTCTAAGCAAAGTGGTGACACGATAGGTTTTACAACATAGCATATTTATGGCTGAAAACTTCATTAAGACAAGGGAATGCACACGGCCCATTTACAATGTGGCCTTGTTATTTCTACACGCTGCTCTTTGTGCGAGATGAATTATTATTCTCCTAACCAATCCTCAATCCAATCCAATTAGTTCACGGATGTCCTATGACTGTAGAGGCCATGGGATAATGTTTCGTACATTTTATTACCTAACGCACGAACTTGTTTATACATTATTTATTTTAGCCAGTGATCTTTGTCCATCCCATGACAAGTTGCGGAGACTGACTTAGGCAAATTTGCTTCTCAGGTTTCTCCGTTGTTTTGAAGTTCTATAGATACCTGAGTTTATATACGCTTTCGAGTTCTTCCTTTAACTTCTGCGTTTTGGGCAACGGGTTTCTCCGGATACTTCTTATGTCTGAAGTGAGGTTCCAACTTAAGAAGCAAGCCGGTTGTATGGAGAAATCGCTCATCAAAGGTCATCAGCATCTAAACATTCAAATTATAATATAAACAATTGTATATGGTGTTCAGTGACAAAATATTTTCATATTCTATAAAGAGCTATTTTAACTGGTGACATTGGTATGATTATTTTTTAAAGGCTATTTATATGAATTAAAACATCTTTTACCTAAAGAAATGACTGGTGCGTAAGTTTGGGCCTTTTTTTGATTGCCGGAATATCAGAATGCTATTGAATTTATTTTTTTCAGAATTTAGCCTTGATAAAGTGAGTAAATGTTACTTAATTTATTGATGCTGAATTCTGGTTAATTTCTTTCTTTTACTGATAATTTGGATAGTTTATATGATTTGAGAACACTTGTGGATTAAGATATTTTGTTTTTAGTAAAGGCATTGTTCTGAGTCGTACAGTAGTTAGAAGAAGGTATATATTTTTACGAATGCGTCCTTAAAGTTTTGATGACAATGGAAAATAATCCGGGTAAAGGACCAAAATAGTACATCGGCATTTATCTAACGACATATGTGTCAGAGCCAACATTGTTTTACAAGATTGATCTTATAATAATGAATATAATAATGAAAATAGCCATTTCTCTCGGTTTTGAATTTTGTTGACCTTGGACTTACAACAATACCTTCTAGAAAACATTGCATTCGTTTTCATGATTATTAATATTAATCTTTTCAATTAGAATGGTTTAAAATTATTTTGGTGACAAAACTAAACGACGACATGCGTGAATTTTTTAGAGAGCGGGAGGCGAAACGAGATTCTAATTACGTATGTCTTTATACTAATTTAATACATTTATAAAAATAGGAGTTTTACTAGAAAATCGAAGGAGTAACCAATTTTATGAAGTAGCACTTATGTGGATAAGGAAGTAAAAGTGTATAGTTTTTCTTGAGAAAGATTAAAAAATTTTTAAATATGCGTATTATTGCTGTCATAATATTAGAAGTTCTGAACGAAAACAACAGACTAAATGATTTTAAGTTTCTTTTTTTCTTTTAGTATGATTATATGAATGCATAGGAAGTATGGGAATTAAATAACTGAAATATTATTGTCAAAGCATTTAGTATTGCAGTAGGTGAAAAAATAATTATCCTATTGTTTGATACATAAATATATCGATAGAATTCACTGTGACGATAGATATTCACTTGTCATAAATAATATGAACACGCAGTTAAAAATTTAAAAACCCATCATAAATATTGACCCAGAACATTGCCGTGATTGAAAGACAGATCCATCAAAAATCCTGTCGTATAAGATCTTAAAATTGGTTTAATGATTTACTCTTTGATCAGGTGAGGAACGTAACTTGCCATATTAAGCCCTACTGCAATTTGGTCGTCGTTTGATCCAAATCGAAAACCGAACCCTAGGAGTCAACAACATGTTGTGTAAAAATTGACTTGCCTGGTACATTTATTAGGAGGAACTTAACTAACTAAAATCCCTTGAATTAATACTATATTTTCCAAATTTAGATGAAAAGTTTAAAAAAACAAAGTGAAAATTTAGGTAAATATATTGAGTAGGTATATACCTTGAATATCATTTTTATAATATGCTATAATATATGTTACAATAATATGTTATAATAAATATGTATCATCTAAATGATCTATCCCTGATTCTCATCAATAAAAAAGTTGTAACTTTGTCGGCTACGATGGTGGTGGATTACATCTTCGCCGACGAATCCGGAGTTCGTGGGTTCGAATCCAGGCTAGGTGGATATATTTTACCCTCCATCTAGGTAATGGATGTTTGGGTGTCCTGTCCTCGTTGCTATATTCTGCCACCGTAATTAGCTTAGTGCTCTATGTGGTCATTTGGATAATTAAAAAAAACTTTTCATACTATTATATATACGTCCGGTTTCATTCTAGGGGTAATATTATCAGTTAGTATATGCTAAAATACAATAATAGTTCCATTTTTTTACACAAATACATTGTAACCAATTTACATACAATAAAGCCTAAGACTTTCGTGTGGTCGCCAATTATGTCCGGATAAAGTGATGGGCAGCATATCCACCTGCTAACCTTAAGGCAAGGGTTTGGTTCCCACTCCGGAGATAGGAGTTTCGTGAATGGATTGTGAAAGTGACTTCCAAAAAGAGTAATTGTAGGAGAATACGGTCCTATTGTCTTACAATATAAAATTATCCTATCTCTCTAAAATTCAATCCTTATTCTTTCTGAATTCCGCGTTGATACGCTGACAAACTGTACCAGGTATAAAAAAATCTTTGTATTTAAAGATTATAATTACTATATCCAATATACACGGACAAATATTTATGGCTTAGGTTGGGGCACCTGTAGATTTTTAAGCGGTAGCTCAGAGGAGTCGAATTATTTACATTTATACTACTTAAATGACTCCAATGATAAACATTGCAATGTGAAATGATATACTCCAGAGCATGATTTGCTATTTCTTATGAAATTCAATGGAATTTGTTTGCACTTCGCATGAAGCTATAGAAATGTAGTTAATTGTAATTGAAAATTATAATGTGATTCAATACTTACCTATACTCGCCACTTATTAACGAAGATTGTGAAGCGAAAAGGGGAAAAGCTATTATTTTTCCTTTGGCCATTCCCAAGACCTTAGGTTAACCTCCTCCTGAAAAATTTCATCATGAGTAACAAACATTCGGTAGTGCTTCAGGACTGTTCATGGTCCCGAATAAATAATTGCTGCCTTTGATACGAAAATGTAATGTTTCTTATTCGATGTATTTCCCTTGATTATATTTTATCTTATTCACAAAAAGAACGTAAATCTATGGAAGTCACACACTTCAAAACCAATTAAAAATTCCGTGGAACTAATAATGTATTATTCTGCAGTGGAACTAATAAATGAAGGGTTTCTGAAATTTTGGAATTTCATAAAAAATAAGACTGCATAATTTAGTTAAAGGAGTTACTTTTATGGCATTATATTACTTGCTGATACGAATCGCCGACGCATACATGTTAAAAAGTGTCCTTCGCCATAAACGAATGAAACATTTAATTACAGTGTTAACTCAAAAACAGTCAAATAATTTCACATTACCATATAATTTTTCATTCCTTCCTCAAAATAGAATCTTATTAAATTGATGAAAGGTACCTAGGTACAATTTTCAGTCAATTAGAACTCTCAGCCCACCCTAAGGTCAGTTAGTTAGATGAGTTTACAACTAAGCGAAACGTTGTGTGAAAATTTACACGCCATTATAGAGCGGCAAATTCTTTTCCCTGTTCAGCCTCTGGTTTTCCAAGAGGATATGGTACTAGAAAATCACATTGCTTCGATTAAGCTAGAGGTATTCACAGACGCCACTGCGCCTTGAACATAGGTCGTCTGATCTGTGGTCAAGCGCTCTACCCGCCTGTCACTCCACTCACATGAACGCCAAAACGTGCGTTACAGATACACATGAAATTAATGTCAGAAATTAAATTATAAAAGTAGGTGTATCATTTGGACGTTGCGGAATTTTCCATTATTCAGAGTACTGGATGAATATTTCATATTTCCACGAGTCTCATTCCACCTATATTCCTTCATAACTATAATTTAAAAATCTTTACTTCTATCTTATATCATTTTTTATAGTCCAATAAAGCAATACATGTATAGGCACATAATAAACAAAATAAAATATTATACTTACATTATTAGGGAATTATTTTACATAGTGAATATTGTTTTGTAATAATCAGTTTCACTGATAAAATTCTCTTTTGCCCATGGTAATGCTACAAAGAAACTCTTCTGCACAAGTAGCATAACTACGCTAGAGACCTCTAAATATCTGAAAGATTTCTACTTTTGAGATGTTATCTAGCTCTGTGTCTAGCTGCTTCAACATTCTTCATTATTTTGCGTCTCATACACCATCCATGACCTATTTCTAGGATTCTAAGATATTTTTCAATTTGGTTATTACAACAAAGTTCACTGTGGAGGACGTCACTTGGTGGAATTCCATGATAGAGTGATGGAAATATAACAGTTATTTAAAAAACCATCAATCTAGTTATTACAAGTCTAATGTCTCAATATCTACTCCTGTCTCTCTTGTTGCAATTATACTCTTATCACAACATTCTCTTTCGATAGCTCTTCTGAGTATTTCTACATATTCGTTCGTCCCTTCTGGTTATCAAATGGAGTAGTAGTAGTATTTTTGTTTATAGGGTGCGGCCACGGTTATGGTCATTTAGGACCTCTTCAGTTCGAAGATAAAACCTATTTAGACAACACAAAAATCATGCCATGGGCGGGACTCGAACCCGCGACCTTTTGGTTACCCGGCGAGCGCGCTACCCATCAGGCTAACCCGGTCGGCATTATCAAATGGAGGCCCAACAAGTTGGGGCGGTGCTTAGCCTCCTCTATTGATCAGCATGCTAATTTTACTGCCCGAAAATTTATTCGTCCTTCGCAGCTCTCCAAACTATCCTGTAACCTGTCATGCGCTTCAAATTTCTTGGCTCCTAACTCTAACAATCGTTATTATCTGTTTCCCCTTACATCATTCCTCTTCTGTAGGGTTCTTTCCTCCTATGGTCTCTTAACAATATGGTTTTTCTCAAGTGTCATGCCTTAATATTTATCATTTTAGTATCCCCCTTTTCCTAGTAAGCGTATTATTATTATAAGCCTCCCTTTTCACTTTCCCTCTTTGGGTATTTCCTCGCCACTCACCCCATATCTCACCCACTAGATTTTTAACATTCTTATGTATCACACTCCCATTACTTCCTACTATTTTTCTCTGATAATGATGCCCCAATTCCGGAGAAAAGTATTCTACATGTGTATATTATAATAAACCTATTCCCTATTTTCAGGCTTATACCTTTTCATCAAGTAATTTTTTCTCATGAAGGAATGCCTTCTTTTCCTGGGAAATTCTGCTTATTATTTCCTTATTTCTTCTTTCATCATTCGTGATCTTACCTCCTAGATAGCGGAATTGTTTCACCTTCCTATTTATTTCTTTCCTATTTTGATTTGATGACTGTTTATTACTGCTTTTATTTTATTATTTTTATCCTTAAGTTATATCTTCTCATTACCATTTTCATGCAAGTCAACAACTTTCTAAAATCTTCTTTCTTCTCTACCAGCTTCGCAATATTAATTACAAATAGCAGTATACTTATTGTATCTCCATGCATCCCTACACCCACATTTTCATCTCTTTGATCTCATTAATTGCCTTCTTTGACGTTGAAGAGGAGAGGTGAATGTGATAATTCTTGTCTACTTGTCCTTTCATTATTCGTACTTCTACCCTGCTTTTGCCACATGTTATCTCTGTCGTCTTTTCTCTGTAAAGAGCATGTATTAGCTTTCTGGCATTGTAGTATATTGTGATATTAATTGGGATTCGTAGGATGGTATTCCACTATTCTATATAAATTGCTTTTTCTTTGTCCACTAATTCAATAACTTTTAGATGGTCTTTCTCTGACCTCTTTTCCATGATGAGTCTGAGTGTAAAGATTCCTTTTCTTGTTCCTCTATTTCAAAATACAAAGCGGCCACCAGTAAAATAAACTTCTGATTTACTCTCCTTTCTTCGATATATTATTTTCTTGGTGGAGTCTTTAATGCTGTATTAGTCAATATACTGATACTTATTAATTTGTGTAAGTTTTTGTATCTCTCTTCCCTTTTCTTTTTTGTTTTAGGAAAGATTATAATCTGCAAGATTATTAATTAATTACCATTAGAGATACTGTCCAAGCCTATCTATTTTTTAATGTTGAATATCTCATTTTGGTTCTTAATCCAGCCTTTATTGTAACAATTTTGTTAGGAATATACGAGTACGTCCTTAGAGAATCCCCTTACATGGCAGCGTTCACTATTTTTCTTAGACGTCTAGTAAACCTAAATTTGTTCCAATCTATTGTAGAGCCAAGTCTTCAGGGATTTCTTCCTTATGGGTCAATTTTCTTGGACGACAGTTTCACCGGCGTTGAAGTCAACGTCTTCAGTTCAGAAGTCACTTCTGTCCTGAAGACGCTGACTGCAACGCCGGCGAAACTGCCGTCCGAGAAAATGGACCAACACGAAAGAAATCCAGGAAGACTTGGATCTTCAATCGTTACACTTCGTGGAAGCCTTCACAACGAATGTTCGGATCTAGTTAGGTCTGAAACCTAGCTTATGTATGTGTTTTTTTGATTTAAGGGTAGGGAATAAGAGACAACGTATTCCTAATGCGACTTCATTGCATTATATGGCTGCATAAGGTCGAAATGGTAAGTGTGTATTCGTGATCACCAGATGACATTAAGAATTCCTATACTAAATACCAGGATTTTCATCTAATGCTTTTAGAAAGGACGAGGTGAAAGCTTAATTTTACACATTAACTTAAGCGTTTTAGGTTTCTTCAATTTAATGCAAATACAAGATGCGGGAAGAAATGTATTCTGCAAAGGATTTGAATATGCGTTCTTCGTATGGACGACGACATGAGCGCTTGGAGTGATCGGTTTGTCGCTGTATGAAAACAGACTTAGCTTTTGTTAATGTCTTGATCCTTAGATTATACGCTTGCATAGAAGGATTGAAGTGCTATAACTGAATTCCCGTCTTGAATAAAACGAAAATTGCAGTGCATTTGTAATGCACTTTGGAGACATCTCTGAGGACAAAAAATTAACACCTTCCTTTATTTGTAAAACTATGCTGTAGAAATTTTTAATTGCTAAATAAAACCTGATATTTTGACATAGTCTCACGGCACAACATCACTTCTTAGCTTCAAATTTGATGCGCAGCCTGCCATGTTGATTTAGTATGGATCGTAGAATCTTTGAACCATTACATGAGTTTCTGGTATACTGCAGCGTGTAAAGAGACGCTTTCGCTGGCACATTTTTGGTGTCAGCTTTCTGAAACAGTAGTTAAGCTTACGAAAACATTTTATGTAAAATGATACTTCAAATGCATTTCGGTGCTTCAATCAAATTGTATAGTTTTATTTATTCCTTTATCTCTCTGTCCGCCATTCAATGGTCTCACCTTGTGCGTGGAAAGTACGTAGATATAAACGAATCTCGTTCTATATCTCGAATAATTACAGTTCATTCTCGTATAATATTATATCGGAAAATAAAAAATTCGATAAGTAAAGAAAAATTCTCCTTAATGGTAAAATATTTAAAAATGCTAATATTTCGACATATCGTCCAGTAAATTTAAAATAGAAGAGTTTCGAAAACGTCAGTGATATTCAGTAACTTGCGCCATTAAGAGCGCCTATAAGGAACAATGCGTTTGCATGAAATAATGAGATAAGATTTGCGGCTTACAATTCAATTTATTATTTGATAAATTGTATAACTCCTTATTAAAATTGTCCCTTCACTCCATACTGATCTTGTTGAAAAATTGGTATTTGTATGACCGATGGTCTTGGTGTAATCGATTAATTGTAAAAATGTAAAAGGTTAAATGTAAGAGAGGAACTTTATGGTCCTAATGTCGCCTGAACAATAAGTACAGCGTTATTATTATTATGGTACACAAGGGTGAATCGATGAGTTACCTCATAAAGATTTTAATTCACATTGTAATCGACTATGGCGCTGTAGTGGTTTGTGTTATGGCGTGCAGGTAACTTGGTCGTCACTCGCCCCGTGACGTTGGCCGACCAACAGCTACGCCGACATTTGCAGTCACAGACTGTGACCTGTCGGAACGAGCTGAATTGGTTACACTTGTCACTCCACTTTGAAATTCCCTGTTTCATTTAAACGCTGTTTTTTGTGGACAAGTATCATTCCCCGTTTTGCTTCTTTTATATTTATGTCGATATGTTTTATTCGTCCATTCTTTAAAAATCATATCACTGCGATTGTCTTCTTTGGAGCACGTCCGTAAGGACGCCATTATGTTTTTTTGTCGGCTAACTGAACAGTGATCGTGATAATTAGCATGGTAAGATTCTGTAGGCTTAAGCACACAATACCTCTGCGTCACAATGTGATTTATAATTATTATGACAATGTTAGAATTTCTGAATAATGGTCGTATTATAAGAGAGTTACTGTCAGATTTGTTGTTTGTTTAATTTATCGTGTAATACAAGTTTTTCTGCATAAGAATATTGTCAAAGTCATGAAATACCGTCTATGAGCACAAAAACTCATGCTTTCTCATGAGTTTTTCATTCAAAGTGAATTTTACATATAGTATATTTACAGTTTTCCTTGAGCATTAATTGTTATGTTATTAATCGCACAGTTAATTTACAATTTTTAATATCGCTGTTATTTTACATGAACTGCATTGTATTTGTAAATCATTTTAACGCCACCGATATGGGAGTAATTAAGCTTCGCAGTGTCATAAATATAATTTTTACTAACAAATTTTATCATGTGACGTTACTTTAATGTTTTAGAGTTACATAACTCATCGTGTAACAATGGTAGATTTCACGTATGCACTATGTGAGGGCGTCTCTTCAAACACTGCGCGAATAAAATCCGTATGAAGGCTTCTGCAGTGAGATGAGTTTGAAGAAGCAAGTCTTCCGGGTCGCACACCGCATGTGTCCATTAAGTAGGGACAGAAGTTTCGCCAGCGTTGAAGTCTGCGTCTTTAGGGGACGGAGAAGCGGATAAAGTGAAGTCACTTATCCGACGTGATGATACAGACTCCAACGCCGCCGAAATTGTCTTCCCAGCATAATGTACACTTGCAGAGTACAACCCGGAAGACTTGCTTCCTCAAACTACTGCTTAAAAAAATACCAAGCTTGGTATATTCTGTATTGAATCGATCGCCGACCAATTAGCAATCTATTATTATATTGTTTCTAAATTTAAATATATGTTTATATGACTGGAATTATAATATTTTTATAATATATCGTTGTGAAAGTCGTTTGCGTAATCCAAAACGGGTTTGCAAATTGGATTTTCAGGTTAAATACTTGGTTATCTCTAAGTATTTAGTAGTATTTTCGTTTTTATAGGGTGATTCGACGGCTATAGTCATTTCGCACCTCTTCAAATTGTAGAAAAAACCCCATTTGACAAACACAACACCCATGCTCCGGGCGGAACTCGAACCCGCGACCTTTGAGTAAGTCGTCGAGCGCACTATCCACCAGGCTAACCCGGGCGGCTTGGCTTTCACCAATTATAAATTACCTTCTTAAAGCTACTACTTAAACTAAAATTCAAGTCAATACTTCAAATATAACTTTTCCTAAATATCGGTTATCTATCTGCGTAGTGCGTGCCGTTCAGTCACTCCATGAGCAAAAGGTGTCTGTCCACCTTCTCATTTATTTACTCACAGATAGTTCTGCCTAGTACCCAAGTTTATAGTGTATGTATGCATTTTGACGGATTTATTCGTTCCATAATAAAATATTTGCAAAGAAATTTCTGAGATAATGAAATGCATTTTGTAAAACTCATTGTGTTCACAGAATGATAAAAAACTGAATTTTAGCCAGAGAGTTTACTACTCGCAATTATACATGTCCTTTACATTTTCCTAAAATTGTATCATATGATATAGATACGATTTATTGTGGATATGGCTGGAAAGTTACTTGTTTTTTAATATAAATTAATTAGATGATGTTACATAAATAATATGCTTCTAACAAATATTACCTAGGACTTCTTTTCACGAAATATATATGTATCCGAAAAATAAGGCTATAAACTGACATTAAGTATTGATCATAAGCCTGTATCAATTAATCCGATAAATTTTAATCTAAAGCTCTTCATAGTGCGCATTAGTTAAATTATGGCTAAATGATTTTAAAATCTGTCAGATACTATTACTAGTTCCTTGGAGTAATAAGATGGATGCTTGGGGAAACATTATGGATGTGACTATGGCGAAGGATGGATAAAGTAAAGTCGACAGAGACGAAAACAATGGAAGATCTTGAAATGTAAATGGAGAAAATGCAAATAGTAATAGTATTTTTGTTTAAAGGGTGCTTCGACAGCTATAGTCATTTTGCACCTCTTCAATTCTTAGAAAAAACCCTATTGGACAAACACTATATCCATGCCCTAGGCGGGACCTTTGAGTTAGTTGGCAACGGTACTGCCCAGCAGGCAAGATGCGGATGCTGGGGGAAATTCGAAGATTATTGTCGAAGGTATATAGTAAACTGGGTAGAGCTAGAAAATGTGTAGAAATTTTGTATGCTGTCAGTTAGGGAATTTTAAAGAATAAATAGGGATTTACACTGATACGTTTTTTAAATTATTTTTTGCTACGTCCATTTTCGAATCTACTTGGTCCCTTCCTTGAAGGAGGCTGTTGTAGCCTAGTTGGTAGACAACTTTGATAGTGGCTGGGAGACCCCAGGTACAAGTCCCGGTGACGCCTTTGGACACCACCTACAGGGCACAATCTGAGTGAATATCTGTGTACCAGAATTTCCCCGTAAATCTCAGGCGGCACAGGGAAGGAAAGATGCCACCCCAAATCTCTTGTACGATTTTGAAAATACCTTTGTTACAGGGTGAGCTCTATCCTCACCTATCAAATTGACTTTAACGTCGAATAATATGGTTGTCATTCAATTAAATACCTTAAAATATGCTCTAATAATATTTGAACATATTTTAATGAGAAATCGTATTCATTCACAAAGTTTTTCTTCGAATGGCCATTGTTTGTTTGGACTTATTGTTATGTGAGATCACCTGAAAAACTTACATTTTCATTAGTGTAGTGTAGTTTATCACTGGGACAGTGAGGGTATTGATATGTTGTTAAATTTAAAAATGTTTGTAACAAATTTGTAACTACAAAATATATTGCACTATTTATTTTATCCATAATCGATACTGTTGATTGTTCATTACAGGTTAGACGTTATATGAAATAAACAATAAAATTACTTTATTAATATTTTCACAGAGGGAATATAAATATTTTTTACAAACTTTAATACTTTGGTGTGTCTAGTAGCGTCACATGACATGCCGTTTTACGACATGCTAAGAGATTGCTAGCGTCATGCCGCTGTCTAGCGGACGGCTGGAGAACTATATCTGAAGCACGGTAAAGTTATACGTTGAAGAAAGTATGTAGTGCGAGGTTATATATCTACAGTCCACTTCACAATTAGTACCTCTACTTCGGCGTTGGTCCTTATGTGAAACCAATCTCTTTAATAAAAAGCCAAACGATTCATTTGTAAGGATGTTATTTTTGATTGAACCATTTGTAATTTCTAAGGTATTAATTAAGGCCCTATATTTTTATTTTATTTTTTAAATTTCATTTCATCTTTTATCTAATTTAACTTCATCATCATAATCAGGTTCTCACACATTTTCTGTTCTTATTCTCATGCACTAGTGTTTTCTAACCTTTTTAACATTGATCATTCGACAATTCGATAGGAATTTTAGAACAATCGAAAAAAGATAGTGGAATCAAATGCCTGTTTAAAAATTATCTACACCAAGAATGATGTTATATCCCGATGAAGATTAATTTTATACAATAGACAGGGATTAAAAGAATAACGTAAAAAATCATTTATCGATTAAATCCATAGGACTGAACTATGAAATGTGAATCCCTATCTAAAATTTCATCTTTAAAACTTTTTGTTATTTGCGGATTGAATGATGGGAAGATACTAGACTCGTATAACTTTAACTTTATACACCATTTAGTTATAATTTACTGCTTGGCACAGGTAATGCTATTCTTCTTTCGTAGCTTTTTCTTATGCTATATTTTTCAAAGGTTTTTATAAGTTAGCCTCTTATTTTCAGTCGAAAGTATATTTTTAATAAATCTTTACGTTTGACTTCCATCACGTTTCTGTTTCTGTGCAAAAGATAGGGGCTAAACCTGTTAATTCAATGTAAAGTGAGAAAATTACTCACTAGATGGCTGTTTTTGATTTTTGGATTCAAGTCTGAAACAGAATGTTATTCTGTTTACCATATAAATATTTTTTAACGAATAATTTTAATAAGTATAGGTCATATATTTTTAAAATACACTCCCTGTGTAACCCTATTGAAGAAGGCGCTTAATTTTATTACGGAGAACACAGTGCGTTTTAATAGACTATCGTACATTTGTGGACGTATTCCAATTCAACTGGATGTCAACAACTTGCGAGTTCTAGTTTCATGGCCATTACATATTCCGCAGTTGCCCGAGGCTAGTGCAAGATTTCGCCTACTTTACGACGTTAATTTGAGCGTACACACTTTTTATGTATGGACGTTATTCAAATAAGATTTAATGATTTATAGAACAGCGATTTGCTCATGTAATCATTGAATTTATCGTTTAGCTGGATATTTTTCTTTGCTAAATGAAGTATGAGTGTTAATTCTTGAAGTTGAATTTACCTGAAATATTCAACGTTAAGGATACAACAGAAACACAACAAACTTCAAAATTTGTCTTCTGTCGAAGATATAAAGATATTATCGTTTAGTGATAAGGGTAAAAGATTTTTCATTTGACTGTCTTTTACCAATGTATGTCTTCGTAAACTATTTTTCCGACTTATACTTTGCTTGTCCTCGTAATGTTTTCCTTGATTATTTGTTTACATTCTCTTTAAAATAGATTTTAAAATCATTAAAATTCCATTTAGTTGGTGAAGGGGTATGTTGTCAGTAGGAAACACGGGGTTTGCAAAGAATTTCTGAAAATAGGTGCATTTATTACAGGCATACTATATCAAGCAACCATCAAGAAATACTATTTTATTCCTCCAGTATATTCTAAATGCGTTGTTATGTTAAAATGGAGAATATTTTTTAATCTGCGGAATAGGAGCTTTAGGGAAGAAATTTAATTAGCAAAACCAAACTTGTTGAAGCATTCGCCACGGTCTGTCTGACTGAGGACTTTTTGTGAGAATACATCATAAGAATACGCTATCATCGACTATTAATCATAATAATTCCTCACTCATGCATGTATTCGTGACGGTGACGCATAGAAAGATTCTTATTTTGAATTGAGGATAGTTGCATTATAATTTATGCCTTGGAAATTAGTGTGCTTTACTCCTGAAAATGAAACTCTCGAATACCCATTTGACTTCTACATCAGAAAAGTAGGAATTACGAAACCATACAGAATATATACAGCATGTTCCATGGACTTTATTATTAACATTAATATAGGACTTGGATTGTATTAGAATGTGAACTCTAAGCCATCTGTAAATTTTTATCTTATAAAGGGATCACTTTGTAGAGTTGGGCTGGGAGAATGTTTAGCGTCGTGAGGAACATAACCCGAATTACATCTTAAAAGGATAGTTTCTCTCTTCATTCATTCTAAAATCGATTTGAGTTGTAATTAGCTGTTTTAAGTCGCTGTAATAAATGAGTAGAATTAAAAATGATAAACTGGAGAAGAAAATTTACGCGAATTTCACTTACTAGAGTGCTCCTTGTAAGTGAAATTCTCAAAAATATTCTCCTGCAGATTGGAAAAATTTCAGAGAATTAACCCTGCAACCTCCTGGTTTGTTAAAAATAATAATGTCACATGTGTAGGCACTAATGCAATTTATTTCATTATTTACTTTATATCTTCGTTCTCCATAAAGCGATTTCTCCATGTTCATCGTCCGTTTCATGTACTGAATCTTATTCAACTTACAATTTCGAATTATTCTCTATCCCTGGTATATATGACTCTTATTACTATATTTCCCGCATTAGATTTTAAACTGATATTCTTAGAGGCCTCTCATGCTGTTGCATATTTCTTTTTAGGAATGGGATTTGATATCGTTCTAACGAAGTCTCTTGGTCAAACATATTCCCCGTAAAAACTACGTATACCCTGATAAAATCTCTATCGCCGACGTTTTTCTAAGAATTTTTGGAATTCAAATGTGATGTTATTTACACCTGCTGTTAAAAAATTATTTTTTTACATTGCTTTCGCATTCTGTTTCTGGATATCAAATGAGATTTTGTCTAATACTGTACCTCCACACAACCATTTCCATTACTCCTAAATATAATTTAGTTCTATCAATAGTTTTGCTGTCCGATTCCTCATAACAATCTTACTTTTCCTTACTCCTGACTGTACAGTTACCTTCCTGTACGGGGCACCTACTTCTCCTATTTGAAATTTTTAAAACTCATTACAATACTCTCTCAGCCATACTTCTTTTTCCTTATTTGTTTCTCGCCTCAGAGTGCTATTCCCGTCTTTATTAATTATCCACCGTACCGCCGTAATAGCTTTATCCCATTAGCTCTCTCATCACTATTTAAAATCATCTTTTCTGTGACCCTAGGATTTTTCATTCCCTTCTCACCGTAGTATCCTTCCTCCAAACTTTTTTCCATATCTCCGAATTCCAATCTTCTACCTTTTCCAGTACTCTACTACCTATTTTCTTCTCAAACACTAAAGTTACCCCACGTTAATTGTTCTCCCATCCTCTCTAATTACACTGCAACTAATACTCCTACCATCACCATCCTTCTTTTTCACATCACCCAACCCTAAAATACCAATAATTCCTTTCTCCAAATTTTTTTCTGATTTTTCTCCTCTCATCGTCATCCAAACATTCCATGTGTATTTTTTAGTTAGTTCGGCCCCCTTAATTATCTTTAAACCCATTTCCATTGTATTGATTATTCAGCGATTGCGAGGGATGAAGATGAATAGTACAAGGTATATAATAACACAGGAATTGCATAATATAATAATACATAGTATGAATAATAAATAAATATCTTGTGAATCGCGCCTTTTTCATTATGAACTTTCTCAGCAAGAGATTCTTCAGTGTTCGAGTGGAAGGAGCCTTGTCAGACAAACACCTGCAAGAAAATGGCGTACCACAGGGGAGTGTTACACTTTTCTCTGTGGCTATTAATTCTATAACCTCTTGTGTAAAATATCCTGTTCATTGTTCACTATATGTCGATGATCTAGCTATATATTGCTCGTCATCCGCCCTCCCCATAGCAGAACGCCAGCTCCAACTGACCATCAAAAGGCTGGAAAACTGGGCAAGAGAACATGGCTTTATGTTTTCTACAGAGAAAACCGTCTGTGTGAACTTCCATAGAACCCGAGCTCTTATTCGAGACCCAAACCTCATCTTGTCTGGTACAGAAATCCCTGTCAGAGAATCTGCACATTTCCTGGGCCTTGTGTTAGACAGGCGCCTCACCTGGAAATCTCATTTTACAGAGTTAAGGCAAAAATGTGTGCAACCAATAAACCTACTTCGCACCATAGCAGGTAAACCATGGGGAGGTGATCGGACATTGCTTCTGAGACTGTATCGAGCTTTGGTCCGCTCGAAGCTCGATTATGGCTGCATGGTCTACGACTCTGCTCGTCCTTCATATATAAAAACCTTGGACACCGTACACCACCAAGGTATCCGAATAGCACTCGGAGCTTTTAGAACCAGCCCTACTTTAAGCATGTGTGCTGAAGCGGGAGAACCGCCGTTATACCTCCGTCGAAAACTCCTTTCTCTGTACTCAGCCGCAAGGGTGAATGCAGCACCTAGGAGCCCTGCATTCTCTGCTCTAGCCAGCATTCGAATTGACCAACTCTATGAAGATAAACCTAGAGCAACAAAACCACTCCGACAAAGGGTCAAAGATATATGTAATGATTTTAATTGTTCTCTACCGTTTTTATTTAAGTGTTTCTTTATCAAAATTCCTCCATGGACAATCCCTCGGCCAAGGGTAATTTTAAAGCTGTGTGACCTTAAAAAGGGCAACACAACAGCAGCTATGTATAAGAAAATGTTTTTAGAGATCAGATTTAAGTATAGCAACTATGTTTTTATCTACACGGACGGTTCAAAAACACAAACAGGAGTCGGTTATGCTGTGGTCGACGAAACTGAAACTGCTGCAAGTGCATCGATGCCTCCAGAAGCCTCAATTTTCACAGCTGAGATAACAGCCATTAATGAGGCGCTGAGATATATCTCTGGTGGACACCAGCAACGTTTCGTCATCTGTAGCGATTCCCTTAGTGCTCTGCAAGCTATAGATACACTGTGGCACGTTCACCCACTTCTTCTCGACTTTCAACTGCATCTAAACGAGGTAACAAAAAAAGGAAAAACCATAGTTTTTTGCTGGGTTCCCTCACACATAGGAATCAAGGGCAATGAGATAGCTGACACTGCGGCTAAAAACGCTGCATC